>SJYV01051165.1:2294403-2308293 GCA_006410875.1 Neotragus pygmaeus
ATGTTTATAAGAAAATTAAAATGAGAAATATAAAACAAGTAGAAGCAGGAAAAAAAATAATATAGCATATGGTTAAGGCATTATACAATGTTGCAAGACAGACTATTCCTGTACCCTAGACATTTCTTGTTCATAACAAGAAAATGGGCTACATGTTTTTTTCATTTAATAGCTGTTTTCAAAGGATTAACCAAATTCCTCTTTTTTAGTGTCTTTATTCAAAACCTCAGGCTGGAGGGAGCAGGGATTTGGTCACACCCAGTGGAAAGTCAACAGCAATTTGCTGTTTATTTTTTTTTCAACTTGGGTGACTTCTGGCATTTAAGTAATCAAGCAGCAATGTGTGTTATATCATTATTTTTTTCCAGAAAAATAGGGAGTATTATCGTTCCCCTTGGTTTTCTTCATTAGTGTGTTTTTGTCAAAAGTAATTTAAAAAAATTTATTTTAAGAGGAAATGTTAAATCTATAATTCAGTATGACAGGATCTAGCAAATCACCCCATAAATGAAGATAAAAAGGAAAAGGACAGCCTCAGATTAGACCTTCTTGAATCAGTAAATCTTGTTCTATGTTTTCATTTACTAAGGTGTTAATTTTTAATTTCCATTGCATTTTAGCTATAATGCCTGGCTTAAATCTTATTTTTGGTCAAAACTTCCAGTTCTTCCTGTAAAATGGTAGCAAGACATATGCATATATCCCTTGAAATATAATGTAAATAAATATATGAGCTGCAATAGTGATTATCACCAATAAGCATTCCATAGATTTTCATTTTCATTTGCTCTTCAGTTTTATGTAACATACTCCTGTTTATTGAACCAGCTTGCAAGCATTAGATAAAAAATGGGTATTTCTCTCAAAAATATAGTTCTCTGAGGCACTCAGAAGTAAAAAGGAGCACTATGAGAAAAATTGGCAGTTACTTTTTTCCAGGCAAGTGAAATACACAAACATTCTGAGGTTTTAAAGTCTGAGTCACTGTATATAACAAATCAGGCAGGCATGACCCAAAGACCTCTGGGCTCTCGATTGAAGAGTTTAAGGCAATTATCTCTATGACATTACCACATATTTAGTCTATATAAGTAGGAGTTTCCATTTCAATAACATCTCTAGAAATGACCACTGTACTCTTAATTTTGAGGTCCCAGAGGACAGAGATCTTATTTTAACTTCTGTAGTTTTCAAATCATTCCTCACTTCAACATGGTATACACTCAACATTGCTTTTTATTGGACAAATTGCCAAATAAAATATTACTTAAAAATAAAAATAAAATATTACTTGACATTAAACACATGTGCCATTAAAGAGATGCAGTAATTAAGGATACTGAAAGTAAGAATGAGGAAATATTTTAAAAAAATCAGAACCATACTGACACTTTCTATTGCTACAACAGCTCAGTTGAAAACCTTTCTTTTTTTTGAAAAATCATAAACCCTGTTTTCTACTTCTATGCCTCTGGTATTATAAAAGCTTTTGCCCCCAAATCAGCCGGTAACAGCCAGCTTCTGCTCCTTGAAACAATAGTACATTTACTTCCAGTTTTCCCTTTGTCATTTCAGGCTTTCCTCTCTGGAACAACTATGCTTTTATTTTTTTAATTATTTTATTTATTTTAATTGGAGGCTAAATGATTTACAATATTGTAGTGGTTTTGCCATACAGTGACATGAATCAGCCATGGGTGTACATGTGTCTCCCACCCTGAACGACCCTCCCACNAGGTCTCAGCCCGCAACTACTTAGGGGCAATCAGCCTAAGAATGGTGAGAAAAGGCATGTGGCCAGATACTAAGGACTGCACAGCCCCAACATCTGCCAAGAAAACAGCCCTGCTATTACAATGCAACAAACCCCTTCTAATACACAATTTGACCTTCATCAAATGAGCATATTAACTCTGAGGATTTTTAAAAATATCTCAGTAATCTTGAATTTCAGCAGTTAAAAAGACTTAAAGATAACCTAGTTCAAAATCTTATTTTACTCTTCAGGAAAGTGATAGCCAGAAAAACTATGATGTGTAAAGGGTCACATTCTACTCAGTAGCAAAGCTAACACAGCCCCCGAACACTTTGAGTCTTGTTGCTAATTCCTTTGTATCCCGCTTCCTGGGGATTTTCGTCAAACATGGAATAGGCACGCCAGCTCCCTGCTTACTCAGGCACAACTCTGACAGGTACATGTGAGTGCTCCCTGACAAGAGTGTGTGTGTGATGGATTCACGTCCCATGGAGACCTATCAAAAATGCCACTACCCCCATTACGTCATTATTCCTTTCATCTTAACAGAGCAGCAACGCCTGAGGTAGGTCATTTATTACTTGAAGATGTCACTCTAGGATAAAATTTTTGATCCCAGGAACCCAGGTAAGAGGACTATTTAATAATCAATAATACTACAATGCAATCCTAAGTACGACGCTCTGATCATCCCATAACCACTTGCTGATAGCAAAACGAGACACTACATCTGTCCTTGAGTTACTAGGACACAGTCAGTACTGAAAGAGAAGTCTCAATTATTCCATTTTCCCATGTCAGCCAACTCTAAAGAAATGGTTCAAAGTAAAGAAGTTCTCCATCTCTTTTGTTCTGCAAAGGCTTACCCTCAACCCCTACTGCCATAATGAGCATTTAGGTTCTCAGTGACCTTTATGAACAGAACAATATTGAGAATTACAAGCTTAAAGGCCACATTCCTGGGCCAGAGCCTACACAGCATGTAACCTGAGAGGATCAATTTACCTGTCCACGCTCAGATGGCACACCTGAAAAATGGACAATGCCAAGCTTATGAAGCTATTTTAACAACTAAGATGTGTATGTGGAGCATTTGGCACTGTACCCAGCACAGGATAAATATCGCAATTAGAACCTGAGTTACTAGAACACAGTAAGTACTTAAAGTCTCAGTTATTCTATTTCCCCATCAGTCAGCCAGCTCTAAATAAATCATGGAGTGCTGCAGCCCATGGGGTCTCAAAGAGTTGGACAAGACTGAGCAACTGAACTGAACTGAAATCAAAATCAGTTAAGGGGATTTATACCCAACTGGGCCTTGAAAAACATGGCAGTTAGGGCACCAACCCTCTCAGTTCAGTTCAGTCGCTCAGTCATGTCTGACTCTTTGCTACCCCATGAATCGCAGCACGCCAGGCCGCCCTGTCCATCACCATCTCCTGGAGTTCACTCAAAGCTCACGTTCAACGAGTCCGTGATGCCATCCAGCCATCTCATCCTCGGTCATCCCCTTCTCCTCCTGCCCCCAATCCCTCCCAGCATTAGAGTGTTTTCCAATGAGTCANTGCATTACAGAGTCTGTGTTACAGCTGCATCTCCAAAGCCCGCTTTAAGTTTCCTTCAATTAAATCTCAGGAGAGTTTAGACTGAAGTGTCATCCCCAACACAATTTACAACCTGCTTTTTATCCAGCTCACGATAGGAGGCGATCACAGAAATGCCAATGAAAAGCCTACCACTCTTCTAGGTGTGAGAGTGGCAGGAGGGGACAAAAAAGTCTCCAAGCTCCATTATCTAGGGGCGGCAAGATCACATAGATGGAACTATTTATTCTAATTCAGCAATGTCTTCATATAGGGAGTGAATTTAACTCACAATCACCTACTGTATATTATGTCCCATACTGGGAGGATGCAGGGGAGAGGAGTAGGGGTGCAGCTTCGGGAGCTTAGATTACCCACAGGGGTCTTTATTTCTCCCCAGCCTGGGTGGCAGACATGCTTGTTCCTATTCTGGGGAAACATCTTGGCCTGCAAGTACAGGAGTCCCTCCTATCCACAGGGGACATGCTTCAAGGCCCCCAGCGGATGCCTCCAACTTCAGTATCTTTTATGTACTATTTTTTTTTCCTATATATACATTCTCTGATAAAGTTTAGTTTTTAAAGAAGGCATAGTAAGAGATTATCAGCAATAAACTAAGACAATTATGGCAACATACTGTAATCAGAGTTCTGTGCAGGTGGTCTCCCTCTCAAAATATCTCATTGCACAAATGAAAAAGGTCTTTTTCCATCTAACTAAGCACTTATCACACACTGTGGCCATAATTTTTGCAGTCTGCAGTACAACAGTAAAACAAGCACGGATTCTTTTTCCTTCACTATTTCATGGCTAAAGATTTGTTCTTACTGTAGATCTTAGCAACTTCAATATATATGATTATTTTTCTTTCTGTGTTAAATCTAGAACTTTCACCTTTTCACTTAAGCATTTTACAGATTTCTCTTTGGCACCTTTGCATTGCCAGCATCAATACTCCTATACTTGAGGGGTCGTTACGAAGTAAAACAAGGGTGGCTGGAACAGAAGGCACTGAGCTTCCAGGACAGTTGATCTGATGACACATGACCCAGACAGCCACCAAGTGTCTAACAGGCGGATACACTGGACAGAAGGATGATTCCCATCCCAGGCAGGAGAGAGCGAGACTTCATCATACTACTCAGAACGGTGCACAATTTAAAACTTATCAACTGTTTATTTCTGGAATTTTCCATCTAATAGTTGTGGCCCATGGTTCACCATAAGTAACTGAAACTGGGTATAAAGGAGGATTACTGTACAATTTTTGACTAGTTGGAAGCACTGCTTTTGCTTGTAGAGCTAGCAATCCTGCCAGAAGATTTTCTTCATCCTCATGCCACTGTCATCCAAAAAAAATTAATAAAAATAGCCTAAGAAATAGAGAGTGAGGATGACTGTCAATTGAGCCTTCTTTGTATAAGACTGCATTCCACAGCCATGCCCTTCTCCCTCCATACTGATTATTCAGGAAGAAAAGATTTCAAATATGTACAATTCAACCATTACATAATTTAAACATAACAAGGCAAAATATGGGAAGGAAAAGAAGGGCAAAGGATATCTTTTATTTAACCTAAGAACCAAGAATGACAGTCATGTGAATTGATAAAGAGCTAAAAGCAACTAGCAAATGCCTGCTATATGAGTGGATTTAGCCTCTCAACAAAATCAAGTGTCCTGCCAGGAAATATCTCTTGTCCTCATCTGCCCAACATGCCTGTCCATTATCAAGTCAAGAACATGACAAAGGTGTCCACAATCCTGCCTCCTCAGTCCCAGCCAACGCAGCAAGAAAATAATGAAAGTACTACATTTTCAGATGATGAGTGGTCACTCAAAAAATCTAAGTGTCAACTGGGTGGTAAAAACAACTAGTGGAAACCAAAAATGTACAGAGAAGTTGGCCAACTACAAATGATCCTTTTGCAGACGTGTCAAAAATATATGAAACTTCACTTACAGTGAGGATGTAAATTAAAATAAGCTTTTTTTTAATAACCTAGACAAGACCAAACAAAAAATTCTCAGTAGGTAGATACTTGGGGAACTGGGCCTCTCATGGATCCTCTACGCTTTTTTACTATTTTATATTAATAATGGTTTATTATCAGAAATAAATCTCTATTTTAAATTTAATATATGATAAAGGATTTAAGGCAGACCAAGGCAGGGGCTATTACATGTTTCGTTGTCTGCTCCACCTGAGTATCAGGCCCTCAAATACTGGTTTGCTGCCCTGAGACTCTCTCAGTTTATCCTTTCAACGCCACAACGCATCTCCACAACCTTACTCTCCTTAGCCCCATGCTGTTGCTGCTGTTGTTTAGTTGCTCAGTCGTGTCCAACTCTTAGCAACCCCACGGACTGTCACCCGCCAGGCTCCTCTGTCCATGGGGTTTTCCAGGCAAGAATACTGGAGTGGGTTGCCATTTCCTTCTCCAGGGGATCTTCCCAATCCAGGGATCAAACCTGCATCTTCTGCACTGCAGGCGGATTCTTTACCGCTGAGCCCTCTGGGAAGCCGTTAACCTCACGACTTGATATTAAATCCTAGCTCCGCATATCATTCCCCACTTTACATACAGTCACTTTTCTCCTCTCTTATGAATAAGGCCCCAACCTAAAGCTCTCAGTTCTCTGTCCTAAAAACATCTCCTGATTTCCATTCATCCTTATTCCACTTAGAACAGGCCCCTTCCCCTTGAGGCAGTTGTCCTCAATCTGCTGCACTGCTCTTTCTTCTACCTTCTTCTGTTGTAGCAGATGACAACTGGTGAAGAAAACACCTAGAAAACAAGTTCTTAGCCCAGGTGACAAGAGAATCACCCGCAGAGCTGTGAAAAATAACAGCTCCCAGGCCCCATCCTGGAACAGTCAAATCAGATCATGAGACCTGTGGCCCAGGCATCTGAGCTTTTAATGTTCCCAGGTGATTCAAAGCAAGGTGAAAGTCTCAACAGCAAACTCAGCAGCCAGGTTACAGGAAGGTGGAAATAAATGCTCCCCCAAATCCCTCCCCAAGCTGGGCTAGGATACAGGGTCTGACTCAGTGGGGTTCCTGCCTGCAGCACCCTCCACGCAAACCTTACCACTGTGTGTGTGTCACAACATGAAAATCCTCAGAAAGAACTGCTCTGAGTACTGGAGGTGATTACAAGCTACAGGAGATCAGAGACATATGAGGTGAAGGAAAGATTCTGTGTCCAGGACACAGATGTGAGGAGAAAGCAAAGGTGGTCACTGCCCACCATGGTCTATCAGTCCCATTGGTTATGCTGTTCCTAAACCAGTCTTGCAGATATCTCTTTAGAAACCTCAACGCCTATAATAATTTTTGCAAGTCCACCAGTTCCCCCTCCCACTCCCACCCCCGTTATCTCCAGCTCTCATAGCAGAGTGTGGCAAAGGAAGAGGATGAAGGTTAAACTGTGTCACAAAGAGGCAGACCAGGGAGATGTGTTTCTGGAAGGCAAGAGGTGGAGTTCCAGAAAGGACTATAAGCACACGAGACTAGGATAAAACTGGTCTAATGGCCAAAAACAATCACACAAGACTACCTAAAATTATGTCGACAACAGGCAGAGTAGGCAGTGAATAACTATTTGCTGAGCGAACACAAAAGCAAGCAGTTTGAAAACTAGGATAGGAATTATGAAGACAGCCACTAGAGAAGAGTGATTACCAAAAGCCCGGCCTTTGGAAGGCCCCTGCTGTATGTGGGAAAGCAGATTTAAACCTGGGCTTGCAGCCTGCAGACAAAGGGTGCTGGGGAGAAGCTGGGTGGGCACAGGGGGATAGGGGAAGTCCTAGATGATTCTTATACCAACCCCTTCCATTTACTCCCTTCAGGCTCTGAGGACAAGAAAAGGTTACCTGAGTGAAATGCCCGATATTTGCAAGGTAAATATCAGCATGGCACTACAAGTGGCCAGGACNTGGGCACAGGGGGATGGGGGAAGTCCTAGATGATTCTTATACCAACCCCTTCCATTTACTCCCTTCAGGCTCTGAGGACAAGAAAAGGTTACCTGAGTGAAATGCCCGATATTTGCAAGGTAAATATCAGCATGGCACTACAAGTGGCCAGGACAGACCTGTCCCTTCTGTGGGGCGACCACTACAGCTCTGTTCTGTCCCAACATGCAGGAGTTTCCCTCACCGCACATGCAAAATTAAAAAAAAAAAAAAAAAACACAGCTTGGGAGAGACTGCTTAATTTAAAACTCCCTCTTTAGACTAAAATTATCTGCGTGTGAACATAAAAACAAGCTAAACCATCCATAAAGCATTAAAAATTTTATTAAAATAAATTTAGTCAGGCAACTATTAAAAACTCATTGAGCAAGTCTGTATCTACAGCTTCCTAATTTTGGCAAAAAAAAAAAACTGACTTAATAAGTTACTAAAATTTTAAGAATTCTGTATTCTATTTTTTTGTCTGTTTATGAGAAAAATGTTGACAACAATGAATTAGTTATGTTCTCTGGACTTAAGATTTCTCCATGCAAGGGACTTCCGTGGTGGCCCAGTGGTTAAGAATGCTCCCTGCAATGCAGGGGACTCAGGTTTGATCCCTGGCAGGGGAGCTAAGATCCCTCAGGCAGCAGAGCAAATGAGCCCTTAACTACTGAAGCCAGTTCTCTGTAACAGAAGATCTGCCTGATGCAATGAAGATCCTGTGTGCCACAATTAAGACTCAGCACAGCTAAATAGAGCTACTATAATTAAAAAAAAAAAAAAAAAAAATTCCTCCATAGGAGGAGAGCCAATACAAAAAACAACTATTTTCAGAGACGCAACTAAATAGGAAGGGAAAAGAAGTCCTAAATGCAACTCTAAGAAACTTCACCCTGTGTTGTTTGCTGAGTACTTTCAGGAGTTTTTACATCACCGTTTTTGCCTATTTTTTAAAAAAAACACCTTTATAGGTTTGGAAAGTTCCTATGTCTCTTTCTAGTATTTTATTTCTGATTTATTGCCAAACTCACCATCTTATCAAATACTCTCGATGCTGGAGGATTCAAAAGCAGGTAAGAAGCAACAGGATTCAGGGGCTGGGTCATGGAAAACCTCACCAGATTGGAAAAATGCTTCCCTTGTAGCTCAGTTGGAAAAGAATCTGCCTGAAATGCAGGAGACAAGGGTTCGATTCCTGGGTTGGGAAGATTCCCCTGGAGAAGGAAATGGCAATCCACTCCAGTATTCTTGCCTGGAGAACCCCATGGACAGAGGAACCTGGCAGGCTACTATCCTTGGGGTCACAAGAGTCGGACACAACTCAGCGACTAAACCACCACCACCAAGACTTGCATTCATAGACCAAATGCCTAAGTCTGCCCAAAATTCTTCAGTATTTCTGATCAACCTGCCAAAACACTGTTTTACGTGTTTCAGTTCAGTTCAGTTACACAGTCGGTATCAGAGCTTGCTCAAACTCATGTCCATTGACTCAAATGCATGTCCATCGATGTGGTGATGCCATCCAACCATCTCATCCTCTGTTGTCCCCTTCTCCTCCTCCTCCAATCTTTCCCAGCATCAGGGTCTTTTCAAATGAGTCCGTTCTTATCAGGTGGCCAAAGTATTGGAGCTTTCACACCAGTCCTTCCAATGAATATTCAGGACTGATTTCCTTTAGGACTGAATGGTTTGATCTCCTTGCAGTCCAAGGGACTCTCAAGAGTCTTCTCCAACACCACAGCTCAAAAGCATCCATTCTTTGGTACTCAGCTTTCTTTACATTCCAACTCTCACATTCATACATTACTACTGGAAAAATCATAGCTTTGACTATATGGACCTTTGTCTAAAAAGTAATGTCTCTGCTTTTAAATATGCTGTCTAGGTTGGTCATAATTNACTCAGCTTTCTTTACATTCCAACTCTCACATTCATACATTACTACTGGAAAAATCATAGCTTTGACTATATGGACCTTTGTCTAAAAAGTAATGTCTCTGCTTTTAAATATGCTGTCTAGGTTGGTCATAATTTTCTTCCAAGGAGCAAACGTCTTTTAATTTCATGGCTGGTCACCATGTGCAGTGATTTTGGAGCCCAAGAAAATAAAGCCTCACACTGTTTCCATTGTTTCTCCATTTACTTGCCAGGGACCGAGTGATGGGACCGAATACTATGATTTTCGTTTTTGAATGTTGAGTTTTAAGCCAGCTTTTTCATTTTTTTCTTTCACTTTTATCAAGAGGCTCTTTAGCTCTTCTTCATTTTCTGCCATAAGAGTGGTATTGATGGAAAAACAGTGGAAACAGTGTCAGACTTTATATTTTTGGGCTCCAAAATCACTGCAGATGGTGACTGCAGCCATGAAATTAAAAGACGCGTAGTCCTTGGAAGAAAAGTTATGACCAGCCTAGATAGCATATTCAAAAGCAGAGACATTACTTTGCAGACTTAGGNCGACTTCACTTTCACTTTTCACTTTCATACATTGGAGAAGGAAATGGCAACCCACTCCAGTGTTCTTACTTGGAGAAGCCCAGGGATGGGGGAAGCCTGGTGGGCTTCTGTCTATGGGGTCTCACAGAGTCAGACACAACTGAAGCAACCTAGCCGATAACTGTATATAATGCTAAAATACAGAGGAAAGTCAAACTATAGAGGGAAAAGCATTGATTTTTTAAAGTCAGGAGATAGGATTAATATATTAATCCAAATTAATAAATTTTAATTAGTGTATTTTAATTTAAATAAATTATTGATTTAAATTAATTATTATTGATACAAATTAATTATTTGACTTAAGCAAGCTGCTTAATTTCTTGGGACATAGGTTTCTTTACCTGTTATAGGGTTTAATTTAAAATTTAATATGAATTATTATGATTACATTGAAAGTTCCTAACACACGACTTGCACATAGTAAGTACTTGTTGAAGGTTAGCTGATCCTGAATCTAGTCCATTGCCTCATATTCCAGATGAAGCTGAAATCTAAGGAGGTTAAATGAATCTAAGGTCAAATCCTTTGTGCATATGAAAGCCTGAACCAGAGAGCTGGGAAAACTTTGCAGGTGTAGTTGGTTTCCCTGTAAACCTGTAACCAAGTTTTCTTATAAACCTGGTCATGAGTTATGATTTAAACATCACTTGCTTAATATCTATTTCCCTACCAGCAAAACTGAGAAACTAATAATTGCCCCCCACGCACACACATTCCAGTATTAATGGAAATGTAAAGAAGTGATGTGTGATGTGTGAAGGAAATCACTGGGGATAACATTCCATGTAATTATAGCAAATTATTATAAACATTATAAGCTACAAAAGCATTTCATCTTTAATAACACTACAATTATATATGTATCAATTCCTTTCATCTCTGGAGCTCTAAATTCCTCTAAAATAAACACTGTGAACACTCAGACAATGCTTCTACTAGGAAGATAAAATGGAGAATCAAGACAATCATACAGAAAATTCAGGAGGAAGCCAGCCAACTTTCTTCATTCTACCCAACTTTTACAGTTCTGTTTGTCCAGTAATTATCTCAGTCATCCTCATCCCTTTGCAAGGGAATAACCATCACTGTGCAGATTAATGGGCCTCCCTGCTGGCTCAGTGGAATCGGCCTGCATGTAGGAGACTTGAGAGACTGGGTTCAGTCCCCTGGAGGAGGAAATGGCAACCCACTCCAATAGTTCTTGCCTGAAACATTCCACGGACAGAGGAGCCTGTAGGGCTACAGTAAAGGGTCCGCAAAGAATTGGACATGACTGAGCAACTAGGAGAAGGCAGTGGCACCCCACTCTGGTACTCTTGCCTGGAAGATCCCATGGATGGAGGAGCCTGGTGGGCTGCAATCCATGGGGTCGCTGAGAGTCGGACACGACTGAGCGACTTCGCTTTGACTTTTCACTTTCATGCATTGAAGAAGGAAATGGCAACCCACTCCAGTATTCTTGCCTGGAGAATCTCAGGGGTGGGGGAGCCTGGTGGGCTGCCATCTATAGGGTCGCACAGAGTCGGACATGACTGANTTTCACTTTCATGCATTGAAGAAGGAAATGGCAACCCACTCCAGTATTCTTGCCTGGAGAATCTCAGGGGTGGGGGAGCCTGGTGGGCTGCCATCTATAGGGTCGCACAGAGTCGGACATGACTGAAATGACTTAGCACCAGCAGTAGCAGCAGCAGCAGAGCAACTAAGCATACACACACATACAGATTAATGTGTATATTTTCTAAGTTCAGTTCAGTATAATCAAGATGCTTCTTTAGGTACTTGCCATGAAGAGAAAGCTTTTGCCTTATTACTGCATCCTAGCACCTTGAACAGTGCCGCACTTGCAATAGGCACACCATAAATATTTGTTGAATGAATAATGAATGAATGAGCAAAAGAAGAGATAATATTTCTCCACTCATTAATTTGTCTTTTCATGACTGCCAAATAACCATAACTTATTTGTATATGGTAAGTCAAGCAAAACTTATATTTATGAACTCATCTCTTGGCTCAATTGGCTGCATTGAAATTTCTCATACTTGCAGTTACTCCTTAAGTGAATGTTTGATGATATAGATTATAAATGTTAAAAACCCCAACAGTCTGACTCCAGTCTTTCCCCATCAGGAAACTTACTCATCTATATGAAGCCTATTTGGCTGTGAAAGCTTTGTATATAAATTCTAAATTCACTTAATTAGCTTCTCTAATCTTCATTATATAAAACTCAACCCCTTCTGATGCGTCTTAAGGTGAGAGAGTGATTCTATTCCATACTGTATCTCACCGTGCTTGAGTCTTTCAGAGTTACTCATTACTCAGCTGGCTAAGAATATTTCCTGCTTTTATTTCATTTTGTGTGCATGTTTATTCCCCTCCTTTCCTTCTTGTACTCGAACTCTGAAAGGAGGGAGTCAAGAGTCAGGCATTCATAGATCCTTTGCCAAAGCACCATGAAATGCTATCAAAACTAGTCTTATGTTAGTCAAAACCATTTCAGGTGAAAGTGACAGAAACACCATTCCAAATAGTTTATACGCAAAAAGAAATATATAACTTCATGTAGCTAGAATGTTGCTTCAGGCATAGCTGGATCAAGGAGCTGAAATGATGTCCCCAGTTTTCTCTTTTCATTTCTTAGCACGGTCTCTGGCAAGAATCACTCATAATTGGAGAGTCACAGGCAGCTTCACCTTTACATTATCCTCACATTGTAAAATCCTAGCAAAAAGATAAAAATAACAACAGAACAAAAACAACAATCCCCCCTCCACACACAGGATTTCCAGTGAGGGATATGACTGGCCTGGCTGTATCACACATCCCTGAAGAAGGGGTGGGGACAATGAAGTCCTCTGACTGCCTTATCTGAATTGAAAACGTACCTCCGAAACAGGTATAGAATCAGCTGAATTCTCCAAATACATTCTTTTTTTTTTTTCTTTTGGCTGTGTCCTGGGGCTTGTGGAGTCTTAGTTCCCTAACCAGGAATAGAACCCACCCCCAACAGTGGAAACTTGGAGTCCTAACCACTGGATCACCAGGGAATTCTCTCCAAATATATTATTAATGGTAGGAAAAAGAAAAAAAAAAAAAAAAACCCATGGAGAAGCAGGTAGCTTAGTTGCACCTGTACAAAATGTTTGGCTCAGCCTTTACTTAACTCTAATCACCTTTCACCTCTCCCCACACCTCAGCTTTATCTCATAAATACCCCAAGACCCTTGCCTTTGAGGAGACAGATTTGAAATGCATTCTCTTTCTCCTCCATTGATTGCCTCCTGAATAAATCCTCGCTTTGAGACAAACCTTGGCTTCTCAGTGTCTGGCTTGCTGCATTGTGCAAAAAAGCCTTTGGTAAAACCTTCAAGGCATTTGTTGTCAGATGGGGAGGACAAACATATAATCCTTTAATTACTATTGTAAAGGTCCTTAAATTCCTTCAGCAAAGGATAATTACTATTTAAAAATTGCCAGCTATTATTACTGCTTATCACCAAATTCCTCTCTTCTGCAACAGATCAAAGGTTTAAATATATAAAAATATAATCATAAAGGGTTTTAAACATTGTCTTTATACGCATATATATGATCATATAGATGTATATGTGTGTGTCCACATATGTACCACATCAAGACAAAGCTTTAATTGGTAAGTTTTATCTCATAAGGTTACAAATCCTGCCTGAACAAATACTATTTTAAAAAATCAAAAGTCAAGCTGTTAAAAAGCTTTGCAACGTATATAGTAGAGGAATAATTTCTTTATTATATTTACAAAGCTTACAAATCAGTAAGAAAACCTTCAATTACTTAAGAAAAATATAGAAGAGCTAGTCACAGAAGGAAAAATAAAAGGTGTAATATGGAAGAATGTTCAGCCTCACAAAAAAGAAATGCTGGCAAACCAACCCACCAACAAAAATCTAAATACTAATTTTTAGCCATCAAACTGGAAAAAATAAAATAGCATTTCGTGAAATAAAAAAAATAGCATTTCATGACTTCCTTGTGTGGAGAAGTCAACAATTCCCTACATAGTTGGAGGCAATACAAATTGTTACAATTTTGTTGTTGTTCTTC
>SJYV01051165.1:2309451-2322068 GCA_006410875.1 Neotragus pygmaeus
TGAGATGTATGTGGAAATGTTATGTGTGATGACCTAGAAATAGTCTCAAAGGTAAGGAGCACTCCTTTCTCTATACCATCTCTTCTCCCTTCAGTAACACAGACTGAAGGCTACAGCCTGAGCAGTCAAAGCAGCTTGAGACTCAGTAAAGACAAGAAACCTGCAAGACCGCAGGAGCCTGGCTTCTGCATCATTGTGGAACTGCCCACACAGTGCCTGCCTCCAGACTCCAGAGTGAGAAGAATCATCTTCAATCTCATATATAGCACTGGTACTTTAGGGTGTTTGTTTGTTTGTTTTTCTATTTCTCAAGGCTAAAGCAAACCCTAACTAATACAGTGCAAATACCTATCATCATCTCATAGAACAGCATTCTTCAGAGGAAACTTTGAGATGTGCTGGTCTAAATTCAGCCACTAGAAAGTCATGCCTCTCCCACACTCCCAAGTGCATCTTTGAGTCCAAACATGTGAAATCTTCTTGAGCAAGCTCCGGGAGATGGCAAAGGACAGGGAAGCCTGGTGTGCCTCAGTCCATGGGGTTGCAAAGAGTCGGACATGACTGAGCGACGGAACAAACAACAATGTGAAATTTTCATTTATGTCTGGTATTTATTTACATTTCATTCCAAACACTATCAAACAAAAGGCATCAGGAAACTGGAAAGAGCAATGCCTCTTATCAAAAATAAACGTTAGAATCCCAACTCTGCTTCTTGATCTCAGACAAGAATTCTAACATCTCTGCTCCTGTTTCCCTAAAGGCATAGTAAAGACCTATTTTGTGCCTCACACAGTTGTTGNGGACATGAGTTTGAGTAAACTCTGGGAGTTGGTGATGGACAGGGAGGCCTGGCGTACTGCAGTCCATGGAGTCACAAAGAATCAGACATGACTGAATGACTGAACTGAACTGAGAGGACAGAGATCTTCCTGTGGAAGGCTCCTGCAGCTAGAAAGAAAATGGAAAATTTGGAAAAAGTTAAAAGGCAAATCTAGCAGGGCCTCATAAGGAAGAGAGCCAGCCAATGACACTGGTGAGGTAAGAAAAGGTAAGATCTGGCAGGGACTGTGGCTTTGTTCATGGAGAGAATGTTGTTTTTCACCTTACTAACATTTGGAAGCCATTGAAGAGTTTAAAGCGGAGGGAAGACACCATAAAAGTTACAGTTTTATGTACTTCCTTTGGCTCCTACACCTTGGAGAATAGGGGACTGCAGAAGACTAGATTCTGGGAAATAATTAGGTGCTTTAGCCAGAGGTGAGAGATTATTCTGGTAGCTTAAGCCAAGATGTTGGGAATGGAGATGAAAAGAGGATACATGTGAATGACACTGTAATTAAGAAACCACAGGACTCACTTTTGCGGTTGTTTGGTTGGGGATATGAGGGACAGGGGAGATGTCAAAGATGCCTTCCAGGTTTTGGTTTACCTGAGTGTGTGATGATGCCATTCACCAAGACAAAAAACCCTGGGAGGATCACAAGTGCTGTTGGGACATGTTGAGACCGAGGTTTGTTTTAATCATTCAGGTGGTGCTTTGAATGTGCACCTGGAGTTTTCAGCAAGGGCTGGAGAGACAAATATATATATTTGCTGCAAGAAATGGCTTGTGGGAATCTTAGTTCCCTGACAATGGATTGAACCCTTGCCATTAGTAACTAAAGCATAGAGTCCTAACCTTTGGACTGCCAGGTCATTCCTACTGATTTTTTTTTTATATAAGGGAAAGTGAAAGTAAGTCACTCAGTGGTGTCTCACTTTTGGAAGCCTCATGGACTGTGGCCCTCAAGACACCTCTATCTATGGAATTCTCCAGGCAAGAATGTGTGTGTGAATACTAAGTCATGTCTGATTGTGACCCCATGGACTGTAGCTCGCCAGGCTCCCCTGTCCATGGAATTCTCTGGGTAAGAATACTGGAATAGATAATCATGCCCTTCTCCAGAGATCTTCCTGACCCAGGGATCGAACCTGGGTCCCCTGCATTATAGGCAGATTCTTTACCATTGGAGCCTCCAAGGAAGCCCATAAATCAAAGCGTATAAACTTTATTAAAGGCATAGGTGAGGATGAGATTTCCTAAATAGAAAGGTCAGAGTGAGAGAAGAATAGGGATTAGCAGGCATCTGTCCTAAATAAAGTCTGCTTTTAAATATTGGGAGGGGAGGAGGCAGCAGCAGATAAGGAATAAGAAGAGCTGGCACCAGAGTAACTAGAGAAAGTCACTTGTACTGAAAAAAGAAAAAGCAAAACCTAAAAGTTGAGAGTTATATTTCATTTGGGCTTCCCTTGTGATTCAGCTGGTAAAGAATCCACCTGTAATGAGGAAGTCCTGGGTTCGAGGAAGATCCCCTGGAGAAAGGAAAGGCTACTACCCACTCCAGTATTCTGACCTGGAGAATTCCATAGATAGAGGTGTCCATGGGGTCTCAAAGAATTGGACACGACTGAGCAACTTTCACATTCACATTTGTTTCACTTAGGGCTTTACTGAGAACTATAGCCCAGAAAGAGCTTCCCTGGTAGTTCAATGGTAGTCTGCCTGCCATGTGGGAGACCCAGGTTCAATCCCTGGGTTAGGAAGATCCCCTGGAAAAGGAAATGGCGACTCACTTCAGTATTCTTGCCTGGGAAATCCCATGGACTGAGGAGCCTGGTGGGTTACAGTTCATGGGTTTGCAAAGAGTTGGACATGACTGAGCGACTAACATACACATAGCCCAGGAAGGCGGCCTCTCAACTCATGAACTGTTCCAAAAAGGTAAGAGAGGAACCAGGATACAGGACAGTTTTGCTGGGAAAACAAATATGTTGTCAAATGTCAAAAGATGACTGCTAATCAGAAAACAGACACCTCAAGCTAATGACTTTAGAGCTTTTCTAAGTATTGGAAGATGCAAGAATCTGGGCTCATTGAAATTGTTCCTTTGATGTGTATCTTAGCCATCTAGGGCCAGTATCTTCTGTTTCCATATCCAGAATTCCCCTCGGGGTGCACCATGGATGGGGAGCTGTGGCTGAAGTCTTGATGGCTGTAAGATCCTTTGTTTGCTGAAGCGGTGGGCGTATCAAAACTGATGGTGTAATAAGTGATTGGTGATAAATCCGTAAGGTCATTTAATTATTGTTCTACTAAGTGATCACTTAGTGATAAATAAGATTTGAAGAAAATTTGATCAGGAGCAAGATCTACTATTTTATTTTAACCCTTCTTAAACTGCTTTCTGGAACAGGAAATTAAATACCAAAGGAAAAAAACAACACTAAAAGCACAAAATCAACTGTTCTATCTGCCAAACCCAGCAGCACTCTATCCTCCTCCCCCAGTCCCACTACTGTGCTAACAGAATCCTTTACTCTTGGTGGTACAACTTTTTATGAGATTGCTCTGAGTTTTCCTAGCAAGTATGGAAATTCCAGCTGGCTTCTCTTCAGCTGTTGCAGGAATCAAGAGAATTATTATTTTCTATTCTTTGTGTCTCAACTCAGTGTTTTGGAGACAGAGCTAAAAATTCCATGCCAGATGGTGCTCTAAGGATTCTGTTTTCATCAAGCCATAGTGGCAAAATACTTTATCAATCAATCATTCAATCAGGGCCATCTTTTGCCCACTGATGTCTTTTAAAGATGAATATCTAGTCTAGTCCTTTACAAGTCTCCTGCAAAATTTTTCCCTATGGACAAAAGTAGGTAAAAATATTAGGGCTGATTCCCAGAAGGAGTTTTTTTTTCCTCAGCAGCATAGAACAAAGGGCTTCCCTGGTGGCTCAAATGGTAAAGAATCTGCCTGCATTGTGGGAGACATGAGTTTGATGCCTGGGACGGGAAGATCCCCTGGAGAAGGGAGTGGCTAACCACTCCAGTATTCTTGCCTGGAGAATTCCACGGACAGAGGAACCTGGCAGGCTACAGTCCATGGAATCACAAAGAGTCAGACACAGTTGAGCGCCTTAACACGAGAGCAAAGGTCTGCTAACATTTTCTGTAAGGGCTAGATGGTAAATATCTTAGCCTGGGTCAGCTCTATAGTCTCTGTTACAACTACTGTGGTGAAAAAAAAGTGATGAATAACATAAATTAAAGAACACCACGTTTCAATTAAACTCTTTATGGGCACTGAAACTGGAATTTCATGTAATTTTCATGTGTTTTGAAATGTTATTCTTTTCTCCCCATCCATTAAAAATGCAAAAGCCACCTTAGCTTGTGGGCATCATAAATTTGGATGATGCAGTGACCTCTGCTTTAGACAAGGACCATCACCGCAAGTCTTAACCTGAGTTGTCACCACCTTCTTCCCTCTCCACAATAATTAATTTAGAAAATTCAATTTGAGTTGTTGAAAATGGAAATGATAAACCCTGCGGACAAAAATAAATAAATCTGGACTTCCAACATTTTTATTTAAGACAGTTTTAGTGGTCTGTTACATCCAGGGGTGGCCATTTGCTTGGAGTTGATAAGACATAATGGTGACAGCTCAGATAGGGCCCAGAACTACAAGTTCTTACTCAAACTGAGGTTGAATCAGAACAGTTGTCTGTCAATCCATGTGTTGCAAAAACTAGCTGATTGTTGCAGCAGATGTTTGAAATGTAATTATAAGCACTTAGAGCCATTTTGGAAGGATGTCTAACCCAAGAAGTTCTTTTGGTATCTGCCTGAAAAATCAACATGAATCCTTGAAATGCATTTTAAATGCTTCCGGAGCCCTTAACCTGAAGGGACCTTGGGCCAGTATAATGTCAAATCGGATAGAATGTGATTCATCTCTTTTTACAGGCTTCTTATGATCTGTGCTTCTTCCAGGCTACCTGACATAAATTTAAGCGATGAGATCATTCAAATTTCCTTTGAACATTTATACCAAAGGTGATCTGATGATCCTCGTCTAGAAAATCAACATTATTTCTCCATAAAATTCATCCTTTATGTAAAAAAAAAAAAAAAAAAAGACTTCCCTGGTGGCTCAGAGGTTAAAGCGTCTGCCTGCAATGCGGGAGACCTGGGTTCGATCCCTGGGTCGGGAAGATCCCCTAGGAGAAGGAAATGGTAACCCACTCCAGTATTTTTGCCTGGAGAATCCCATGGAAAGAGGAGCCTGGTGGGCTACAGTCCACGGGGTCGCAAAGAGTCGGACACGACTGAGCGACTTTACACACACACATATAAAAATAACTTATGAGCTGGAATCAAGTCTTTATTTCTTATTCCCAATCTTTACCTAATTTGAGATATAGACCAAAATGGGGCCTTCTACAAAAGTAATTCTGTAATAGGATCAGTCAAAAGACATAACCATTAAGAGGTCCTCAGATGCTGAAGACAAGGGCACAATAAAAATCTGTAATTTCCAGACTTCCTAAGAAATATTTTCAAAATCGAACCTCAGACCCCTGAAGCTAAGGAAAACTCCTTGACTGACAATATGCTAAGGAACTGCTTCCGAGAAAACTCTTCCTCAACATAGTTCGCCTTGCTCAACCTCCTTTGGTCACAGAAACTCTATTTAGGGAATTTAAGGCAGAACAACTGCCGATACCTGAAGCTGGAAAGGCTATTTGAAAACAAGATGGATTTTTATCCAGTCAGTGAGCTTTGGAGACACCTGCTTGGTCTCTTTTTGTCTCTCACTTGAACTCTAGCCCATAGCCTCTGTAAGACTGAGTACTTTCAAATTGTGCTGCTGGAGAAAATTCTTGAGAGTCCCTTGGAGAGTAAGGAGATCAAATCAGTCAATCCTAAAGGAAATCAACCCTAAATATTCATTGGAAGGACTGATGCTGAAGCTGAAGTTCCAATACTTTGCCCACCTGATGTAAAGAGCTGACTCATTAGAAAAGATCCTGATGCTGGGAAAGATTGAGGGCAGTAGAAGGGGGCGACAGAGGATGAGATGGTAGGATGGCATCACTGACTCAATGAACATGAGTTTGAACAAATTCCGGGAGATAGTAAAGGATAGGGAAGTCTAGTGTGCTGCAGACCATCGGCTAGCAAAGAGTCAGATACAGCTTAGTGACTGAACAACAACTACTCTATAAAACTACATGTTTACTAAGTTGCTCAGTCATGTCCAACTCTTTGTGACCCCATGGACTACAGCCTGCCAAGCTCCTCTGTCCATGGGATTTTCCAGTCAAGAATACTGAAGTCGGTTACCATTTCCTCCTCCAGGGGACCTACCTGACTCAGGGATTGAACCCACGTCTCTTGTGTCTCCTGCATTGGCAGGTGAATTCTTTACCACTGGAGCCACGTGGGAAGCCCCCTGTAAGATTACCCTGTATAGCAAAGGAAATCTTAAAGGTCTCCTGCAGAAATCATAATGAGATTTCATCAGCCCTTATATTGGCAGGTAATCTCAACTGGCATCATCCACCAGAAACACAATCCTGGTAAACACGTAAAGGAGAAACCAGGATGGGAGCCAGCTCCCTCTGGCAAGTCTATTATTGGTAAACGGATTTCAGTTCTCAGTGGTTCCTCAGATTCTTTAAGGAACTCAAATTGCCTGGCTCAAAGTGTTGCTATTAGCCCTGATAATCATTTGCTCTTTCTGCTTGGGCCCTTGTGAAGAAATTACAACAGGTCAAGGAAGATCCCTTTCCCATCCTGCACCTTGGGAGACTCTAATCTGATTCAATTTGATATGCAGTTGACACTTGAACAACACAGATTTGAACTGTGAGGGTCCACTTATGCACAGAATGGATTTTTCTCACTTATTTAGTTATTTGGCTGTGCTGGGTCTCCAGCACTGTGTGCAGGCTGTCTCTTGTTGCAGCGAACAGGGGCTACTCTCTAGTTCCGGTGGCTTCTCTAGTTGTGGCACACGGGTTCAGCAGGTTGTGGCACTCGGGCTTAGTTGCCCCATGGCACGTGGGATCTTCCCAGACCAGGGACTGAACCTATGTCTCCTGCATTGGCAGGTGGATTCTTAACTTCTGGAACCACCAGGGAAATCTGGATTTTTCAATTAATACCTAGTCCAGTACTACATAGTCCAAGGTTGGTTGAATCCATATATGTGAACTGGGGATATAGAGGGCCAACTGTGAAGTTATATGGGGAAATTTTGAGTGCACAAAAGTTTGGCACCCCTAACCCCCCATATTGTTCAAAGGTCCACTGTGCTTCAACACTGCCAAGGTCTTATTAAATATATTCCTATTTATTCAATACATTCAGATCAGCCCTGCCTTTCCCGTGGACAGCCCACCACAGCTCTTATCTGACTTTTGGGTTGGAGACCTAGTCTTCCAGAAAAGATAGCCCTGAAAGATTGAGTCTGAATCCAGGTGGAAGGGACCTACCTTTATTCTCCTAATTACCAATACTGCTGCAAAACTACAAGAAGTACAATCTTGGGCTCATATTTCATAATTTAAAAAATACAAACCAGTGACTTTGCCCTTCTTTGCTCTGTCCTTTCTCTCCTTTGCACCCTCATCACAGGAAGGGCAAACTCCTTTGTTAAGTCAGCTCAGTTTTTTCAAACTATCCCTACATTCTCCACTCATCCCCCCACCTGACACCAGGATGAACACCCAATTGTCATTCCCTTCAACACATCTCAGGGAGACTTTCCCCTTAATGATCATATTGGCATTTCAACTATGCCCATATCACCAACCTCAACCTCTCAGTAGATGCTAACTGAAACTTAATTCCCAGTGTAATTAATGCTTCTCTTGAAGTCTCCAAGCTTCACAGCTTTAATTCCTTGGCATGTAGGAAAAAACACACTTTTTTTTTTATCCCTAATAACCATTTTTTCCTCCACCACTTTTCAGGCAGGCTTACAAATTTTGCTTAATTCTAAGCAAGAATGCTTTCCTGAGGGATATATCCCATGGTTAACCCCAGGTATTATTAATCATTTCTATCCCCACAAGCTGTCTGTGGGCACCTCCTCCCGAGATATTACTATTTGTCAGCAAGACTACCCCTGCCTTTCCCACATACACCAGTTTTTCCTGTGTCATTACCTTATATGGGAGCTCTTTTCTAGGACTTCCACTTATTCAAAAGCACCAGCCCACCTGTTGATCATCTGTCCCTCTGGAGATTTAAATGATTATTTCCAGATGAGGAAACTACAGGGTATTCAGGAAAACTAGGAAACGTCATCGAACCTCTCTTTATGTGTGCTGTGAGGGTTATTGTGCCCACTCTGGGAATTACACAGTTTGAAAAGGTGGTTAAAACTCTCTCGTTAAGCCAGATAGGACCACAGATGGAAGCACTGCCGATAAGCCTAACCTCATTGGCCAGTGTTGTGGACAATGACATAGCACCGGGCTTTCTCCTTTCTAGTTTATGAGGTGCCTGCTTCGTGGCCAACATTTCCTGCTGCACTTGGATTAATGTCACAGACCAAGTCGAGTCATCAGTTACTAGACAGAATGGCAAGGCTACTCGATTCTCTAAGGTTGAACCAAATGCCCAATAGGACATGTTCTCCTGGACAGGAAATGGAAAGCAGGATCTTGGCTTTGAGTTATATTGCAAAGATTATCAGTCCTTTTGCTTGTAATCTTGTGCCTTGCAGTTGGGTGATGAATCTTGTTCAGAGTCCTAAATTCTAACACAATCGCGCAGCCATCATCTTAAAACAAAATTCAGCAGTGTATTATAATCTATCAGAGTAAAAAACAACTCCACTTTCAACTGACTTCTCATGCAGAAGCTGAATTTCAACTGATAGTTTTTACACATCAGGATCGAAACTGGACTGACAATGGTATAGAACTAGACATTCCTCATCTCCTTGTTTTCAGATGTAACTATTTAAGGACAACCTATGGCTGTCTTCAACAAGAGGGGAAAGAAGTGTGGCAAGCCCAAACACAACGTTCCCCTATTGTCTGGACTTGCTAACAAGGCCAGACACAGATCTTTCCCCCTTTGCTAACTTCCCATTCTTTGTCTCATGCGTGATTAGCTAAGATTAAAACCATGTATCTACTCTGCTTCCCTGGTGGTCCAGGGGATAAGATTCTGCATTGCCGCTGCAGGGGGCCTGGGTTCAATCCTTGGTTAGGGAACTAGATCCCACATGCTGCCACTAAATATCCTGCATGTTGCAATGGAGGTCGAAGATGCTTTGTGCTGTAGATACAGGCAAGTAAATACATTAAATAAAAATATTCTAAAAAAAAATTGACATTTAAAAAAATATATATATCCTCTGAAACTAACTAGACAAGAAATATTTCCGTATTCAGCTGATTGACTTTCCTTGACTGTAAAACAATTTCAACTGTAAATGACCTTCTGATACTTGTATACTACTCCTGATGAGAAGCTCTGATCTTCAGATCTGGTTGTTCTCCCTGTTGCAATAGTATGAATAAAATCAATCTCCATGCTTGTCCAGTTTTTGTCTTTGACAGGTCTTAGACAAGTGAAGGAAATGACAACCAACTCCAGTGTTCTTGCCTGGAGAATCCCAGGGACTGCGGAGCCTGGTGTTCTGCTGTCTCTGGGGTCGCACAGAGTCGGACACGGCTGAAGCGACTTTGCAGCAGCAGCAGAAAAGAGTGAGGAGAAGGCAATGGCACCCCACTCGAGTACTCTTGCCTGGAAAATCCCATGGACAGAGGAACCTGGTAGGATGCAGTACATGGGGTCGCTGAGAGTTGGACACGATTCAGTGACTTTACTTTCACTTTTCACTTTTATGCATTGGAGAAGGAAATGGCAACCCACTCCAGTGTTCTTGCCTGGAGAATCCCAGGGACTGGGGAGCCTGCTGGGCTACCGTCTGTGGGATCGCACAGAGTCGGACATGACTGAAGTGACTTAGCAGCAGTAGCAGTAGACAAGTGTGAAGGAGCATTTCACCTTTCTTTGGCTTTGGTCTCCAAAGAATCTAGCCATGCATTAGAATTATCTTTCCAGGCAGTAAGAAGAAAATTTGGCTTCTCTTGTGGCTCAGTGGTTAAGAATCTGCTTGCCAATGCAGGAGACTCTGGTTCAGTCCCTGGGTCAGGAAGATCTCAAGGAGAAGGAAATGGCAACCCACTCCAGTATTCTTACCTGGGAAATCCCATGGACAGAAGAGCCTGGCGGGCTACAGTCCATGGGGTTGCAAAACAGTTTGATACAACTTAGTGACTTAACAAGATAAACAAGAAGAAAATTACCTTTGTTCCCTTGAGGCAAATCTGGGGCTAGACAGGGACTAGGAATGAGTAAAGGACTAATTTCTATAAGAAAGCCCTAGTAGAAAATATATAGATTATATAGTGGAATATTGATTATTTTGTACCAAGTTACTTTTGGTATTTCTATACCTGTTTAGTACTCAGTCAATTATTTTTAATCTTTCAACATAGTTCTTGTTGTGCTATGGAGAGTTAAAGGATGAGTCTTGTATTCCATCCTGGAAGAAAATGTCAAAGAGGGAGCTGCATTCTCATTAAGTGGCAGGAGAAATTAATGAGAAATCTCCAAGAACAAGACCCAAGTCTCTGAGATATGGCTGTCTCGCCTCATCAGATATTATTCCCAGATCAATAATTTGAGGTTAGCTGAATTTGGATTTCATTACAAATAAAAATGGTTTCCTTACACAANCATAGGATTCTCCAGGCGAGAATACAGGAGTGAATTGCCATTTCCTTCTCCAGGAGATCTTCCCGAACCAGGGTTCAAACCTGGGTCTCCTGCATTGCAGTCAGACTCTTTACTGTGTAAGTCACCAGGGAAGCTCTTTCAGAAATTTTCACCAGGTCCTCTAATTTCTACTTGCAGGGCTTTAGGTACGGGGCCTTCTGAGTTCTCAGTGATGCCAAATCAGAAGGGTAAGAGAAAATGGTAAATGTGTATGGAGAGGGTTGTATCCAGATATTGGAGGCAACTTGGAAAACTTCAAAATCCATTCCTATTTTCAGGTTAAGAAACAACACACAAAGGAAAGCAAATAGCACCAGAATCTCTTATTCAGAAGTGTGTATCCCCATTTCATGGAAACATCATTTGGGCCCCTAAGGAATGTATAAAAATAACTATTGCCAAGGAGATAAGAATCTTCACTGAGAGCTTGTGAAGTCTGGAAGGACCAAGTAGGGAGAAAAAGATAAATGATTCCATTCTGCCGCCAGGGTTTTAAGTGACCAAATGGATGTACATCTTTCAAAATCAAAAATTTTAAAGTTGTGTTCTTTTGGTTGTGTGTTTTTCCTTGTACCTGGAAAGCAAAAGATTTAACAGTAGATCCTATTTTCTTTTTCTTCTGTCTATCTGTCCGTCTCTCGCTTTTCACTCAGGTTAGGTGGATTAAAAAAAAATGAAGTAGAGTTGATTTACAGAATCATATTAGTTTCAGGTTTTCAGATTCTTTTCCCTTATAGGTTAATGCAAAGTACTAAGTATACTTTCCTGTGCTATATAGCAGGTGTTGTTGATTATCTATTTTATGTATCATTATGTATATATGTTCATCCCAACCTCCTAAATTTGCTGCCCTGCCCCTACTTTCACACTCAATTCTATATAGACAAAAAGTCATACATTTTATCACCCTACTTTTCAGTTTATCCAACCCCATGGAAGTCATCCTTGTTCTTCTTGGAGTCCAATTTTTCCATCGGATCTGTACACGTCGTCTGATGATTGAGGGTGATTGGAAGAGTGACGGTTCCAAAGAATTTTGCAAGAGAAGGCTCCTAGGATCTGCCCAGTGAAGTGGGTGTCTTGATCACTGGAGATGGTGGAAGGTATTCCCCAAGTGGCAAACACTGTTGCCTTTTGGTTTTTGTTGTTATTGTCTGTTTATTTGGTTTTTAAAGCTTACAATGAAGGCAGGAAGGCTTCAACCCACACAGAAAGCATACCTACCATACCAAGACTGTTTGAATGACCCCCTTTCTAAATGGCAGTAGAATGAAGTCCACTGGCCAGGATTCAGAGGGTCCAGAGAAAGAGGAGGTCTGAGGCCTTTGGGGACAAAAATAATCCTCTCCCCACCCTAGGGTTACAGGAATGACAGGTCAGACTGAAGAAATCTTCCTGTCAATGCCTATTTACAATCAGAGTCATCGTAAAGCACTGTGACTGGTGAAGGTGAAGGAAGGCAGGGAGGAGTGGCTGGGTGCAAGGGTGGGTGGGGAGAGAGTTTGGCTGAGAAAAATGGAGGCCACTTGAGTGGCTGGCCCAGCAGCCATATTGGAAACTCCCATAGCCCCGACCATTTGTGGTATGTTGAATGGACAGAACAGACTTGATGCACACGTCCCCCCTTCCCCCAATAATGATCTTTCAAGAAGCTGTTGTTGCTGCCTTGGCATGAAGGTCAGTTTGGACATCTCCTTGATACTAGGTTCAGTCCATTTCCTGTGAGGCTCAGTTTCACTTGAGCTATTTTGGGGGCTCTCTGCATCCTATCTCAAAGTGCATTCTAAGTCAACAAGACTTCCCACCTTTCATTCGACTTGGGATGGGGAGGTAGTGTTTCCAAACTTTCCAAAAGATTGTAAAGCACTAGACAGCTCACTGTGAAAGAAGCCCTCATTGGCCACATCACCTACATCCAGAGATAAGCCTTACTAGGCAAAGAGAGACTCTTCTTCAGTTCAGTGGCATATCAGGGTCTTCGAATATCGACA
>SJYV01051165.1:2341294-2366754 GCA_006410875.1 Neotragus pygmaeus
AGGATGAGATGGCTGGATGGCATCACTGACTCGATGGACATGAGTCTGAGTGAACTCTGGCAGTTGGTGATGGACAGGGAGATCTGGCGTGCTGTGATTCAAGGGGTCACAAAAAGTTGGACATGACTGAGCAACTGAAGTGAACTGAACTGAACCATAGGTTTAAAGATTTAAAAGTCCTAAATTAAGACAACCAGCTATGTTATGTAAAACATGTTCTAATTGCCTATTTTGACAAATACACTTTTATTATAAGAAACAAATATATGTGTAAAACTATAGCTTTTATGTGATTTTAGCCAAAGGTGAAGACAACTCAATTTAACTATTAATTGTATGTGTCTAGGTGTTATGCTGATTGAATGGTGATTTTTGGATGACTGAATAAATTAAAACATAAATTATTATATACGTCTTCCATGAAATTTCTTTCTCTTGCCTCCATTTCAGCAATATCAATAATTATGTTATTATAATCATTATTTCTCCTTTGAATTATAGTCTATTAATAGCAGTTAAATAAAAAATTAAAAAATTCTATTGCACCCTGATAGTTCAGTTGGTAAAGAATCCGCCTGCAGTGCAGGAGACCCCGCTTTGATTCCTGGGTTGGCAAAGCCTCCTGGAGAAGAGATAGGCTACTCACTCCAGTATTCTGGCCTGGATATGGTTCATGGGGTCATAAAGAGTCATACACGACTGATCGAATTTCACTTTCATTGTATCCAAAATGGATACATGTCAATACATTTTCATATTAATAAAAAATAAATATCAAACATTTTCAATAATTTTCATAAGTTTTGAAAAAGTTACTTTAGGCTTAGATTATTTAAAACCAAAATCCAAATCTAAATAATAATAAGCATCAATATTTTAACTCAAAATTACTAAAGTTGAAATGTATTAATTTTTGAAAATATAATCATGTTAAATACATTTATAAAAATAAAACTATTCATATTCCTTGTGTTCACTGTCCATCAAATTTCTAACATAAAGTTGTCAAGCTTCATACATTTGAGTCTCAAATTATATAATGCAATTTTGAGAGCAGTATTAATTACAACAAATGTCCATCAGCTGCCTTGTGCAATGTTGCAAGTACTACGCTAATTAATTCCTGGGTAGTTCCTGCAGCACATATTGGAACAGTGATTGGAAATGGTACTTTGCTATGAGACTATCTACAGCATTCACACTGAGAGGAAGAATCTGATAGATTAATTTGATTCCCTGAGAGGAAATCCTTCCTGCACACTGAAGCATTGTCTGTCTTCAATATCATCAGCTTCACAATCACAAATTTTCATCCTTATCCCTACCACCAAGAACACAAAGAAAGAAGTACCGAAAAGTATTTTCCTGGACTCTGAGCGGTGTTACCTATAAGAAAGGCTGCTGAGCATCTGGCAGTAGTAAGTTCTAAGTGAGGCAGGTCCCAAGTTCTCTTTCATTCTTTTAGGGGTTGGAGTGTTTTATAGTCATCTTCTAAACCATGAAACAGAGGACAAGGGTCCTACTGCCCCAGACTGAGGCCAATCCGCACATTTTCACTTCTGTGTAGTACATAGCTCTAGCCTTGAAGAAAGGCTGCCAGGTGGTTACCCCAGCTTTCAAAGACCTACCCGTTGATGAAGCAGAATTAACCTCAGGACTACTGTATTTAATTTTCAATCTTGATGTTTAAAAGCTTTATTGCATTTATCTGTATCTGGCTGTGCTGGGCCTTCTTTCCCTCCTGGGCTTGTCTCAGCTGCGGAGAGTAGGGGCTGCCCTCTAGGTGTGGTGTGCCGGCTTCTCATTGCAGCGGCTTCTTTTGTTGCAGGGCATGGGCTCCAGGGTATCTGGGCTTCAGTGGCTGTGGCTCATGGGCTCAGAAGTTGCGGCTCCCAGGCTCGAGAGCCACAGGTTCAGTAGTTGGGATGCAAGCGCTTAGTTCCCCTGCGGCATGAGGGATCTTTCTGCATCAGGGATCAAACCTGTGTCTGCTGCATTGGCAGGTGGATTCCTATCCACTGCACCACCAGAGAAGTCCCCTACAACTACTTTAGAAAACCGCTGGAGAGGTCATGACGTGTCTTTACCTTGCTTGCATTCGAAGTTTGCTGCTCCCTGCAGAAACATTCCCCCCACTACCTCTTGCCATGCCCGGTTTCCTCAAGTTACATTTAAAATTATAGTGAGAAACAGCAGTACTTCGAAAGACATATTTACAATTAAAGAATATANGCTGGAGAGGTCATGACGTGTCTTTACCTTGCTTGCATTCGAAGTTTGCTGCTCCCTGCAGAAACATTCCCCCCACTACCTCTTGCCATGCCCGGTTTCCTCAAGTTACATTTAAAATTATAGTGAGAAACAGCAGTACTTCGAAAGACATATTTACAATTAAAGAATATATAGAATAAAAGAATATATGGTAAAATATGTGTATCTGTACACTTCCAGCAGGGAGACTGACAGGGTTATCAGAACTTTCATAAACAACNATTATGTTCACAGAGTTGGGAAACCATTCCCAGAATCAATTTTGGAACGTATTTGTCTACCTAGAAAGATATTCCTTCCCTATAGCAATCACTTCCCATTCCCTTCTGACCCACCTCTGCCCTAGGCAATCATTGGTCTACCTTCTGTCTATAGATTTGCCTGTTCTGAACATCTCATATAAATGGAATTGTGCAATAAGTGTCTTTTGAGACTGATTCTTTTCACTTAACATGTTTTCAAGATTCCTCTGTTGTAGCATGTGTCAGTATTCTGGTCCTTTTTATTTCTGAATAGTCTTTTATCATATAGATGCATTTATTTCATTTATCCATTCATCAGTTGATGTGAATTAGAGTTTTCATTTATCGCTCTAATGAATAATACTGCCATAGACATTTGTGTGAATGTATTTAGGAATGGAATTTCTGGGTCACTTGGTATAACTCTATATTTAAAATTTGAGGAATGCCAAACTGCATCATTTTGCACTCCCATGAGGGCTTCCCTGGTGGCTCAGCTGGTAAAGAGTCTGTCTGCAATGTGGGAGACCTAGGTTCGATCCCTGGGTTGGGAAGATCCCCCAGAGAAGGGAAAGGGTACCCACTCCAGTATTCTGCCCTGGAGAATTCCATGGACTGTATGGTCCATGGGGTTGCAAGGAGTTGGACATGACTGAGCAACTTTCACTTTCATAGCAATTTATGAAAGTTCCAAATTCTTCACATCCTCTCCAAATCTTGTTTTTATTTTTATTGTTTTTCTTTTACTTTTTTATAGCCATCCTAGCAGATGTAAATGGTTCAGTAGTAAAGAACCCACTTGCCAATGCAGGTGACACAGGCTTGATTTCTGGTTCAGGAAGATGCCTTGGAGAAGGAAATGGCACCCCACTCCAGTATTCTTGCATGGGGAATCCCATGGACAGAAAAGCCTGACATGGGGGTTACAATAGCGATGGACATGACTTAGCAACTGAACAACAACCAAAGTAGCTATAAAACATCACATTGTAGTTTTGATTTGCATTTTCCCTAATGGCCAATGTTGTTCATCTTTTCATGTGCTAACTGGGCTCTTGTATATCTTATTTGGAAAACTATTTGTTCAGATACTTTGTCTATTTTTAATTTTGCTTTTTATTATTGCATTAATAGAGTTCTTTGTGAATTTAAAGACCTGTATCAGAGATATGATTTGCAAATGTTTTCTCTAATTTTCTTTCATTTCTCTCATCTTTTCTTAATTTAATGTTTATAGCGCAAAAATTTTAAATTTCAGTAAAGTCTATGGTTAATACCGTATCAACTTAACTAGGTCATGGTGGAGGGGTTGCCCAGATACTTGGTCAAACATTCTGAGACTGATCAAAGCAGATTACCCTCTTTACTGTGAGTGAAAGTGAAAGTTGCTCAGTCACGTCTGACTCTTTGTGATCCCATGGACAGTCCATGGAATTCTCCAGGCCAGAATACTGGAATGGGTAGCCTTTCCCTTCTCCAGGGGTTCTTCCCATCCCAGGGATCGAACCCAGGTCTCTCACATTTGCAGGCAGATTCTTTACCAGCTGAGCCACAGGAGAAGCCCAAGAATACTGGAGTGCATAGCCTATCCCTCCTCCAGCAGATCTTGCCGACCCAGGAATCAAACCAGGGTCTCCTGCACTGCAGTCAGATTCTTTACCAACTGAGCTATCAGGGAAAAGCTTTACTGTGAGTGGACCTCATCTAATCAGTTGAAAACCTAAATAGAACAAAAAACCTGACTCTCCATTGAGTAAAATGAACTCCTCTTGCCTAACTGTTTGTGCTGGCCCATTAATCTTTCTCTGCCTTTGTACTCAAACCAAAACAGCATTGTTCTGGGGTCTCAAGCACATGAACTAATGGAACTTAACTCATCTATTCTCCAGATTCTCTGGTTTGCTGACTGAAGTTCTTGAGACTCCTTAGTCTTTATAATTTCATAAGCCAATGTTTTTCTCTTTCTATATATGTATAGAAATATCTTTCTATATGTGTATATATCTTGTCAGTTATATTTCTCCAGAGAATACTGAGTAATGCAGTTTAATTCATTTCTTTTTTCATTGTTTGTGATTTTGATGTCATATTTAAGAAGGCTTTTCCTAACTCAAGGTCCTACATTATATTTTAGTAATTTTATAGTTTTAGCTCTTACATTTAGGACTGTGGTCTGTTTTGAGTTAATTTTTGTATATGGTGTGAAGAATGGTTTCAACCTCATTCATTTACATTTGGGTATCCAGTTCACTGTCCATTGAATTGTCTTGGCACCCTTATTAGAAATCAGTTGACCACTAATATGGACGTTCATTTATTCTGACTTTCTATTCTATTCCAAGAACATATATGTCTACTGTGACATTATCACAGTGTCTTGATCACTATAGTTTCATAATAAGTTTGAAATTAGGAATTGTGAGTATGATGATTTGATATACCATCATTAAGTATGATGTTAGTTGTGATTTTATTGTAGGTACCCTTTACCTTGGAGAAGGAAATGGCAACCCACTCCAGTACTCTTGCCTGGAGAATCCCATGGAGGGAGGAGCCTAGTAGGCTACAGTCCATGGAGTTGCAAAGAGTCAGATACGACTGAGCGACTTCACTTTCACTTTCACCCTTTATTTAGTTAAGGGAGTTGCCCTCCATTCTAGTTTGTTGGTTGTCCTTATGAGAAATTGCTGATTTTTGTCAAATGACGTTTCTATGTCTATGGAGATGCCTGCTTGGTTTTTGTCCTTAATTATATTGAAAGACTATATTACATTAACTAAGTTTTGGATGTTACATCAACATTGCGACCTGGGGCAAGTCTTGTTTTAAAGTTCTGAACCTGTGTTTTTTTGACACTACAATGCTGAAACATCAGTAATACCAGCTGCTGTAATAATGTAGTAGAACTTTTTCTATAATGCATGGATTTTTGAGCTTTTCCAGTCTGAATGTAGGATATATTTGATAATCCAACTGTGAATTGAGATTCACTCAATGGTGAAGAATTTGCCTGCAATGTAGGAAGATCCCCTAGAGGAGGGCATGGCAAACCACTCCAGTATTCTTGCCTGGAGAATTCCATGGATAGAGGAGCCTGGCAGGCTCAATGGGGTCGTAGAGTCGGAGACAACTGAGCGACTAACGCTTTCACTTTTCCTATCATTCTGATTTTTTTCTTTTCTGGTATAATGAATCTTCAATGCAAATGAAAACATGTCAAAATTAGAACCACAAAGTTACCAAGTGGAAATAACTAAAGTTAGATACTATATTAGTTTTCTAGGGCTACCATGACAAGATACCACAAACTGAGGCTTAAAAAACAGACATTTATTGTCTTATGGTTCTGTAGGCCAGAATCTCAGGATCAAGGCTTTGGCAAGGTTTTTTCCTTCTGGGAGTTTTGAGGAAGAATCAGTTCCATGTCTGTCCTTGAGCTTCCGGTGGTTTGCTTGGCAATCTCTAGGGTTCTTTAGCTTATAGGTGCATCACTCTGATCTCTGTGTTGATATTCATGGGGTTCCCTGTGAATGTGGCATCTGTCTCCAAATTTCCCCTTTTTATCAGTTATGTTAGAATAGGGCTCATGCTAGTGTCATTTAACTTGAGCACCTCTATAAAGACCCTATCTTCAGATAAAGTTGCATTTTGAGGGATTGTGAGTTAGGACTTCAATATATGAATTTGTGGGAGGACACAACTGAATCCATAACAGCTACCTTCTGAGAAGTGAATCAAATTGTTTTCTAAAGTTTTCATGTAGAGCCTTAAAAAGGACCCTGAAAGTGACATCTCTATATTTTCAGTACTTCATTCTTATTCATTGAATAAAGTTGAAATATGACTAATTCTGTTATTTGATTATTCTTATTGGATGCTAGAAACATTCTAGATTAGATCTACCATATTTTCTAAGACACATTATTTCTATGAAGATAAAGCTTTTAATTATGGAAATCTAAGAGGTCAGGCATAGTCATTGTGGCTTAATTAAATAAGCATTTTGGCATTAGGAAACAGAAGGATTAAAAGAAAGTGGAAATTAAGAGAAGAGAAAGAATAATAGCAGCAGATAGAGGAGAGAAAGAAGAGAAACAGACAACAACTCAGATAGATTAATTCCTCCCTGGTGATATGACTGTCAGAGACAAATGATATAGAATTACCATAGATTTTAAAGTCAGATTCAAACAAAACTGTAATAAGTCTGTGTTCGGCATGGATAAGCCTTTTAAAATGATATGTATATATATATTTTTTCTTTTTTATATTTTAGGGTGCTGTCAGAAGGGAATCAAATCTTTTGCATCTATTTCTAAAATTTACATATTCAGCTATACTGACATTTACCTAAATGTTTTATCTTCTTCACTGCATTAAACAAATTATATTTGAGCTTGCCAAGTAGAAACTCAAGTTCAGCAATAAAAACATAAGCTAAATAAATACCAAATAATGATGAGACAATTTGTTTGAAAATTTAAAAACTAAGGCAGTAATTTAATATTTTAATTATGAACAATTATATAACTCAGAACATTTTATTGTTTCAATCATGTGTATGTAAACTAATTATCTGAACTAATATGCTAAATAAGATTGTGATTTATGGGACATTAATTTAAATGATTGTTCAAAGCATGACATTTTCCAAAGAGTCAATTTCTTTGTATAACTCTTTTAAAGAGGGAAAATGTGTTAGACTATGTAAATTTACTTAATTTTAGAATTGCAGTTACTAGCTACTTGAAATGACTTTGAAATGACATATTCTCAGACTTGGCTTTAAATAGATGCATTGAGTTTTTTTTTTTCTTGTCATTTTTGGACATTGGCATTACTTGTTCATAATAGAAAATCATGCATTTATTTAAAAGAAAATCTCTATTGAAAATGATACATTCAGAGGTTCACAAAGATCAAAGTGTTAAGGTCAGCCCTTAGGACATGCACATTTTGGAATGTATAAATGATTAATTTACAAATCAACAGGTAAAGTTAGGATAGGTACAATATACATATTTAAAAATTATAAATGAAGTAAGATTATTCCTAACAATATTCCTCATACCACACAGATTTTTAAAACATAAAATTTGAGGCTCAGGGCAATAACTCAGGATAATAGTAGGGTTATGAACCTTATTATAATTTTGTAAGCTTACAATTTGACTCAAATTTTCTTTGCAATAAATCTTGTAGACCATAAAATTAATTTTTCTTTCTTTTTTTTCTTCCTTCTTAGAGGCATAGAAGAATGTCCAGTTACAAATCAGTGCTTCTTGCTGGAGTATGGGGGATAAAGGAAGACATACAATGTTAGATGTGTTTTGTGTGTGTGTGTGCTGAGTCACTCAGTCCTGTCCAACTCTGTGACCCCATGGACTGTAGCCTGCCAGGCTCCTCTGTCCATAGGATTCTCCAAGTAAGAATACTGGAGTGAGTAGCCATTCTCTTCTCAAGGGGATCCTCCCAACCTAGGGATCAAACCCCAGTCTCCTGCATTGCAGGCAGACTCTTTAACATTGGAGCCACCATTAGCTAATTATTTTTCATCTTCACAAAAATATGTTGATGTAAATAAAGCAAGGATGCTTTTTTCTAGGTTATAGGCTCTGAAAGATCCTCAATGCACTTTAAGTTATTAAAGCATACATAGTGGATGCTTATGTTTTACCTTTTATATAACTAAAATTATCTTCTCTGACATCTGAATTAGGGTATTCATGTGTGGGTGTGTGTATCTTCTATTAGTTTCTGCATTTCTTTTTGAGACTTATGTTTTATTTGGGAGGCATACTAACCAGGGAGCTTCCCTGGTGGCTCAGACGGTAAAGTGTCTGTCTACAATGCGGGAGAGCCGGGTTCAATCCCTGAGTTGGGAAGATCCTTGGTAGAAGGAAATGGTAATCCACTCTGGTATTCTTGCATGGAAAATTGCATGGACAAAGAAGCCTGGCGGGCTACAGTCCATGGGGTCGGAGAGAGTTGGATACAAATTAGTGACTAAACCACCACAACCACTAAGGACTTTAAACCCAGGAAGCAGCATTTCAAGTAACCCCTGAGAAAACTGCTTTGAAGAGGCAAGAGGAGACCTAGAATATATAGGAGTTTTGCAACAAAGCGCAGGTAGTAGGAACAAAAGATTACTTTTAATAAAAGAAAACAATATCCCAGATAAAGGAATTTCACACTTCTATGTGCGGGAAGATGCGAGTCTGGGCTCACTCCAATCATTCCTTTCATATGTGCCCCAGCTCTTCAGGGCTGTATCCTGTGTTTTCATATCCTGAGTCTCCTCAAGACTCCCTGCTGAGAGTGGCTGTAGTCTGATGGCTGCCAAATGGCGGGTATTCTTTGTTTCCTTCAAGGATTCCCTTAGGGCTCACCGGCTGAACACTGGAGGGCTGCAGTTGCTGACTGTAACACTCTTTGTTTCCTGATATGCTGGGCACTATTTTATTTCTCAGTTCCTTTTCTTGGTCCAAAATTCGACCAGTGTTTGGGGGATATTTCATGACTAATTTTTGTCTCTCGGTGCTGAGAGTCTCTCCCTAGATCAAGCAAAAATTCTTGTTGATATGTCGCTCCAGGTGCCAATTTCTGGATCAAGCCCTGTTGCTAATTAATGGCTCTCTGGGCCCTCTGTCTTATTAGTCAATTATGACCAGCACATATTTTCCCTTTTTGCTTCTTCCTATACCTAGAACCGTGGTCAAAAAAAGAGTCCAAAATGCAGTAATTGGATGCAATCTCAAAAATGACAGAATGTTCTCTGTTCCTTTCCAAGACAAACCATTCAATACCACGGTAATCCAAGTCTATGCCCCAATGAGTAATGCTGAAGAAGCTGAAGTTGAATGGTTCTATGAAGACCTACAAGATCTCTTAGAACTAACACCCAAAAAAGATGTCCTTTTCACTGTAAGGGACTGGAATGCAAAAGTAGGAAGTCAAGAAACACCTGGAGTAACAGGCAAATTTGGCCTTGGAATATGGAATGAGACAGGGCAAAGACTAATAGAGTTTTGCCAAGAAAATGCACTGGTCATAGCAAACACCCTCTTCCAACAACACAAAAGAAGACTCTACACATGGACATCACCAGATGGTCAACACCAAAATCAGACTGATTATATTCTATGCAACCAAAGATGGAGCAGCTCTATACTGTCAACAAAACAAAACCAGGAGCTGACTGTGGCTCAGATTATGAACTCCTTATTACCTAATTCAGACTTAAATTGAAGAAAGTAGGGAAAACTGCTAGATCATTCATGTATGACCTNTCTCTATCGGTAATTAATTAAGTTTTTTCTAAGGATGCCGACTCCGTCCTCACCTTTGAATCACCCTGGATCCACCGGGGCTGGACCCCGGCACCTCCTTCTTGAATTTTCTTCCCATTTAGGTCACCACATAGCACTGAGTAGAGTACCCGGAGCTGTACATGCCTGATCATAACACTCTCATCCCCAGGCCATTGTTCTCCTATATCAGCCCCTTTCCTTTCTCTTGGCCTCATAATTTCCACTGATGGCTTGCACTGCAGACACATTGTGAAGGGCCTGTTGACTTCTCTGATGTTCTCTCACATTCTATTTCTGGTATAGGCATTTTTGTTTCTTAGTATCTGGGATCATTTGACATCTAATGCTCTTCTGAAGTGACAAACAACAGAAAATTCATTTTCCTATTCTCAAAGGACAGGGCTTCCCATTCCACCCATGGAGTCTCATAGTGACTTTAATTCTCAGTCACAGAACAATTTGTTCCAGAACACATAGTTTTGCTCAGTCACATCTTCTTACTAAGTTTGGTGGTGGACAGCACTCTGTCCTAGGAGGCAAAATATTAAATATATAAAATTTAAAGGTGAGCTTAAAATTGTGCTATTGGAAAGAACTGATGAGGGGTTTTCAAATGAGAATAATCTGTGACATAGCAACAATATTAGGCCAGAAAATTGCCATATAAGAAAATGTACAAACTCTACAATAAAGATTAGGTACTAAAATATACCTACAAAGTGGTTTCAAATGCATTATCTAATTCAATTTTCCAAATGTAAGAGCGCATTGTGTAGAGAATTTGTTTTGTGTTAAATTGGCTAAGTTGAAGCTATGTTTCCAGAATTTCCTTTCTGGTATGTGGCCCTGCATGGGTCATAATAGATTTATATTTTAATTTTATCTTATCTTTAATTGTGAGTATAAATACATAACATTAAATTAACCATGTTAAATCTTTTTTTGTTGCAAAAACTTTATTGTTTCTGATTGCTCCAAGGCCTGAGAGAGGTTTTCAGTGTGTTAAAAAGCTGTCCAGTGGCTGCAGAGAGGGGTCTAGGCACAAGCTCTGATGTTAGTGGGACTCCTCAAAGGCCACTGGGCCCCAGGGGCTCCTGGTCGTGCTTGAGGGTGCTTTCAAAGAGATATTCACCCAGTCAAGCCTGGGGAGCAGCCAGCCTGTGGAAGTTTGTCAGTTGGTTGCTCATCAATTTTACCTCCTTGTCTAGGAAGTGGCTCTCCAGGAAGTCACAGAGGTGGGGGCCTGTGTGGGCAGACTGTATGCCATGCAGATTCAAAAGGCCTGGTTCGGGGTCTTCTCCATGAGAAGAATGGCTTTCATAGTGTCCTGGGTTTTATCCCACTTATCTTGAGATGGTTTTTTCATGTGCAGCAAGAGCGCGCAGCTGCTGTGCTGGTCTTGTATTTTCAAGAGAAGCTCCATGCCCTTGAACTCCTTGGCCAATTTGTGCCAAAAAGTGGTCCACACCCTCCAGAGTCACATCGTCATGGTTGAAATAGAAGCCCAGAGAGAGGTAAGTGTAGAAGGCCCTCAAATGAATGTTGACAGTGGCCTCACCTCAGTGGAATAATTCTGATGAATTTGGGAGCTCATGGTTGATCAGTAATAAGGAGTTAAGCTCAGAAAATGGTGTTGGCTGTCCAATGATCTTGGACAGCTGAGTGGCTGATTCCAAAGGTTGCGGCTAGAAAAAAGTTGGAGGGTGGTCAGAGGCTGAAGCAGGGGGTGTCCCTGGGTCTGTTCTGACCAACCACTGTTGAAGCAAGATATGAAGCAAGAGACAGACCTCCGAGTGCACTGCCCATCTTAAGCTTTTTTAAGTGTACAGTTCAGCAGTGGTAAGTATAGATCTTCCTCCACTTATGATGGGCTTAACATCCCCGTAAACCCTATTGTAAGTTGAAAATGCATGTAATACACCTAACCTAATAAACATTCTATTATTAGCTTAGCCTAGTCTGCTTTAAAAGTGCTCAGACACTTATCTTAGACTATAGTTGGACAAAATCATCTAACACAAAACCTATTTTATAATAATAATGTGTTGACTATCTCATGTACTTTATGGAAACTGTTATTGTACTGAAAGTGGAAAACAATGATTGTATGGCTACAGTATGGTTGTAAGTGTATTGGTTGTTTATTCTCATGATCCAGTGGTTGCCGCTGCAGGGCATTGTGAGATAGGAAAGTGGTGCATATTGCCAGTCCAGGGGAAAGATCAAAGTCCAAATTTGAAGTATGATTTCTGTTGGATGCATATCACTTTGGCACCATTGTAAAGTTGAGAAATCATAAGTCAAACCATCATTAAGTTGGGGAACGTCTGTACATTCATCTTGTACAACAGCTCTCTAGAACTTCCTCATCTTGTGAAACTGAAATTCTATTCCTTTTTATTTTTTTTATTTTAATTAATTAATTTATTTATTTTTAAATTTAACTTTACAATACTCTATTGGGTTTGCCATACATCGACATGAATCCACCACAGGTACACACAAGCTCTATTCCTTTTTAACACTAACCCTCCTCCCCTCCCCCCAGTCCTTGGCAATTACTTTTCTACTTTCTATTTATATAACTTTGACTACTTTAGACATCTCATATGAGTGGACTCATGCAGTATTTGTTCTGTGACCAGAGTATATCACACAGCTCAAGGTTTATCCATGTTGTAGTATGTGATAGAATCTCCTTTTAAAGGCTGCATAATGTTCCATTGTGTGTATTTAAGACACGTTATCCACTCATATTTCAAAGGACGTTTGAGTTGCTTGTCTACCTTTTGGCTCTTGTGAGTAGTGCTGCAACAAACACAAATGTGCAAACATTTCTTTGAGAACTTGCTTTTGATTTTTCTTGTTATATGTCCAAAAGTGGGATTGCTAGATCATGGGGTAGTTCTATTTTTATTTCTTTTGAGGAATTTCTGTACTGCTTCTGTAGTAGTTTGGACCATTTTACTTTCCTAGCAGAGTTTGCGGAGAAGGCAATGGCAACCCACTCCAGTACTCTTGCCTGGAAAATCCCATGGATGGAGGAGCCTGGTAGGCTGTAGTCCATGTGTTGCAAAGAGTTGGACACGTCTGAGCGACTTCACTTTCACTTTTCACTTTCATACATTGGAGAAGGAAATGGCAACCCATTCCGGTATTCTTGCCTGGAGAATCTCAGGGATGGGGGAGCCTGGTGGGCTGTTTGTCCATGGGGTCTCACAGAGTTGGACACGACTGACATGACTTAGCAGCAGCAGCAGCAGCAGAGTTTGAGGATTCCAATTTCTCTCTATCATTACCAATATTCGCTGTTTTCTGTCCTCTTGATGGTGGTCATCCTAATCGGTTTGAGGTGATGTGCTTATTTTGGTTTTGATTTGCCAAAAGAGAATTTTTGTGTGTAATTTGGAAGGTAAAAGTATAGTAGCAGTCATATTTTTATACTCTGGCAGCCAGCACAGGTAGAGTTACCTGTAAAATACAGAATGTCAATTTAAGTTTGAATTTCAGATAAACAGAAATAATTTTAGTATAAATATGTCCCCATGCTGCATGGAATATATTTACATTAAAAAGGGATTTATATGTAATATTTGGCAAATATTTATAACTAAAAAATTTGCTATGATTTGCTATTTATCTGAACTCAAATTCAACTGGGCACTCTTTGTATTTTACTTGCTAAATCTGGCAACACTAAATTCAGGGCACCCAGTACTGTTGTAGGTCATGCACAATGCTGAGGTTACATGGGTTTACTCCTTGATGTGGGAATAGGTCAAATTTGCAGAACCTCTAACAGCTGCCTTATCACTTGCTTCAGTTTTGCTGATAGGTGTATACTTAGCTCAAGTGTTGAAAATTTCTTTCAGCTTCTCGGCTTGTATGTATGGGTAATATGACACATTTGGGAGAAACTCTGTAAGTTCTTTCATATATTAGGTGTAGGATAGCAAGTTAAAATACCCTCACATTCTTCAGGGGTAGTTATAATACTACACACTCATACGACAATGTAACTTCCAATCCTACACTGTCTTATCTCTATTTTGTATGAGTCAGAATGGTGGGAAATCAGAGTATTTTGGTGGTCATTATTTCATTGGTTTGGCAGTGGGAGCTTGTTGTTTTTTGTTGTTTAGTCTCAAAGTCATGTTGGACTCTTTTTAGATCCCATGGACTGTAGCCTGCCAGGCTCCTGTGTCCATGGGATTACCTAGGCAAGGATACTGGGGTGGGTTGCCATTTCCTTCTCCAGGGGATCTTTCCCAACCAGGGATCAAGGCCCCCATCCCCTGCATTGGCAGGTGAGTTCTTTACCGCTGAGCCGTCTTGGAAGCCCCTGCTGCCCCCAGCAAGGAGGCAGTACTAGCAACAGCTGAACTCTGCATGGAAGGACAGAAAGTCCCTGACATATGTGTTCATCAGTGGATGAACAGAGAAAGAATATATATCATATATAGCCAGTGAAATATTGAGGTAGCATTTTAAAAAGTGATAAAGGAGGTGGCTTATCCAGTAGGATATTCCTATCATTGATGCTGGAGGCTTGCAGACAGTGAAAGCCCAATGAAAGACAAATACAGAAGGTCTCATGGATTTCCCTCAGCCTCAGTGGTTCCTATATGTCCTTATTTCCCAATTTCATGCATATCTCCTCTTCTAAACTGCTGACCTTGCAGACTTTGGGCTACAGCAGCAGGCACAAAAGCAACAGACCCCCTTAGATAGTCTAATCAGCTCCCACAACTGTATAAGATCAAATCTCTGAAATAAATCATTTGTCTATCTGTATATCTATATCTGCAGCTCTATCTCTGTCTCCCTCTGGCAATTCTGCTTCTTTGAACAAAACCTGAATTATACAGGTTGCAATGTGTTTGTATACATTTTTATATGAAGACACTGATCTTAAGATGTTAAATATCTTGTTCAAGGTTATACAAATAGCAAGTGGCAGAAAGAAGCAATATCTGATCTGGGTCTCTCTATCTCTAAAAACCATGGTCAGGCTAATTTATTTTAGGGAATACAGAGGGGCAATGACACATATGTGGAATATTAATTGATTGATGAATGTCACATTCCAAACAAGCAAGGTAATTAATCTAATTCAGCACTAGTGATTAGGTCTCGTTAATGTTATATTTAGTAAGTGAGCATCTAATTTCTTTTAAGAGACATAGATAAATTAGAGAAATTTTTAGAAGACCAACCAGAGAGGGCTTTAGAAGGAAGAAATGTTAATGAAATAATGCAAGCAGTGAAGTATACAGCAAAGAATAGAAGTCCTGGTTGGAGCAAAAAGATCATAATACAGTTCACAGAACTGGGCAGAGAAAAGATTTAAATCCCAGAGCACTAATAAAGGATTTTTCAGAGGCTCAGGCTCCTTACACAACATCTGCCATTCTAGAGAGCTACAAAAGGTAGCTACCTTATACAAATTACCAGCTGAATACTCAAGTGCCTTAAATTATTTTAAACAAGTAAAATGGCCAGCCCCAAGACTTGGTCCCACCACTTCCTTATTTTATCAGTTCTAAGATGGATACCTTCTTTTTCATGGTTTTTTTTTTTTAATAGATAAATTTTGAGAGCAATTTTAGGGTCACAAAAAAATTGAGGGGAAGGTACAGAAAGTTCCCACATGCCCCCTCCTGCTACACATGCAAGGCCTCTACCTCATCATCCCCCACCTGAGTGGTACATTTGTTATGAGAGATAAGCCTACATTGTCACATGATAATCACCCGAATACCATAACCTACATTAGTTTTATTCTTGGTGTTGTAAATTTTCTAATGCAGTTTCAGTGCCCTCAACTCCTCTGTATTTCATCTGCTCATTCTTCTCTCTTAGAAACCGCCAAAACATGAAATCATGAAAACTTTTTTCATGTTTTGACATCTTGAAAACTAGAATGTGTCTTATTTTAAATTGTACTCCATGTTTCTCAGTGGAATATAAAATAATGGTGCCTCTTGCAATTGGTGATGTCTTATAATATGTTAAGTATAGTCGTTTTATGATCTTGGGCAAATTAAACCATCTGTGCCTAAGTTTCCTTATCTCTCTCATATAAGGCTGTTGTGAGTAGATGAGAAAACAGTATGAAGTGTTTGCAACAGAGTAAATTATCTATTGTCACAATGATGCTGTAAGACAGACCACACTAAAAATTGGTGGCTTAAAGCAATAACCTACTATTATTTCAGCATAGTGGTTGTGGAGAGCCAGACTCCTCAAGGCTCACTCCTGCATCTGTGGTGAGCCATGGGTGAGTTAGGAAACGCTGCTAACAACAGCTGGCCTATCTCACATTTTGAGCCTTGACTAGGACAACTCTCCGCTTCATGTGTTCATTCATCTTCTGGCCCATAACCTGGGCTTGTTCTCCTGGTGGCAGTGGAGATCCAAGAGTAATCACAGAAGTCAAGGCTCCGAGCTGGCACGTCACTACGCCTCTCGCAGTCTGTGGGGTAAAGTATGTCACAAAGCAAACCCAGATTCCGAGGGGGAGGAGATAGACTCCACTTTGTGACCAGAGCTCCGAAGAGCTCCAAAGTCACATCACAAAGAGCGTGGATATGGGGTGGGGCAGAGAAACCGGGGCTGTTTGTGGGAACAATCTATAACAGTCGGAGCCTAGCACATGAAGTGAAGTGAAGTGAAGTCACTCAGTCGTGTCTGACTCTGTGACCCCATGAACTATAGCCTATCAGGTTCCTATGTCCATGGGATTTTCCAGGCAAGAGTACTGGAGTGGGTTGCCATTTCCTTTTCCAGGGGATCTTCCCTACCCAGGGATTAAACCCGGGTCTCCCACATTGTGGGCAGACACTTTATCCTCTAAGCCACAGGGAAACCTGGCACATAGTGAGTGCTGAATAAATCATACCTGTCATTACAATCGTCATCATTCATGAAGGACATCAATAATTATAAATTGAGTTGAACTGATTTAGTCCAACTTGGTCAAAGGAGAGAGCACCATTTTACCTTATGATGAGCTCTGGATGGAGCCCAGGCTGTTGATGTGCCCATCAGAGTCTCAGAAGCATGTTGTTGTTTTTCAGTAGCTCAGTTGAGTTGACTCTTTGTGACCCCATGGACTATAGCCTCCCAGACTCCTCTGTCCATGGGATTCTCCAGGCAAGAATACTGGAGTGGGTTGCCATTTCCTTCTCCAGGGGATCTTTCCAACCTGGGGATCAAACCTGCGTCTCCTGCATTGCAGGTGAATTCTTTACCACTGAGCCATGTGGGAAACCCCCCAGAAGTACGAGGTGTTAGAATATAAAAGATGGAAAGATATTCAAGTCCAACTACTCTCTCTTTACTTCATTGTGGGCAAAAAGGAGCTCAAAGGAGATAATGCACTGAAATGACACAGCAGAAAAGCTTGGATGTCCAAGTCCCATGCCAATGCTCTTTATCATAAAATGCTGCTTCCTTTCCAAGTATAATGGTGAGAAACAAAGAGTTCTATTTCTTTTCAAATCCCCAACAAAATAAAATGAGATAAATAGAAAATGTAATAAAATAAGCTCTTAAACATACAATCACAAGTATATATTTGTTCTTTTTACATTTGCAATGTAAGCTTTTTGTTAGAAATTGTGTTCTTTTTAATGATGTCTAAATATCGCATAAATATAAAAATAATTTTTAATTTTAATGACAGTTATTTTCTATTTCATATATATGCAATAAGTAGATTTTTTATTGGACTTCAATAAAAGTGGGTAGCAATGAAATTCAAACACACTTTTAGTGGAGGAGGCAAGGATAAATTTTTCTTCGTTTAGAGACAATGAAATGAACCATTTAGTATTTAAATACTTAGTAAATCAGATTTACCATTTCAAAGGACAAAGTCTATAAGAACACTTGAAATGATTGGTCATCAAAGACATTCTGAAAATACTTTTTGTTTAAAAATAAATTGGTTTAAAATTCACAAACCCAAGATAATGCTAAAATGCTCAGCAAAATGCATTTATTACTTTGTCCCTTAATAAAAACCACACACACCATACTTTTATTTGTATGACTGTGTATATATTACTTCCTTTACATATTCTCAAGTGTACATTAATCAGAGTTAATGGAGAGAACATTGGATTTGAATTCAAGGGACTCCGATGTGAAGTTGGAAGTTATAAAGCCCTGGTAGTCATATAAATTAGAGAAGCATATATTTTAAAGATTTTTTTGTGAAGGAGTTGTGTGCATAGAGACAAACAGAAGTTCCTTGTCTTTCTATAAGATGTGTTTTGTTTTTGTTTTAATCTTAAATTTTTAAAAATTGTAGTAAAATAAACATGATAGAAAAAGTATCATCTCAACTACTTTTAAGTGCACTGTTCAGTGATATTAAGTACATTCACTTTGTTGGATTACCATCACCATGATCCAACCATAGAACTCTTGTCATCTTTAAAAACGGGAATTCCATACCCATTAAACAACAATTCCACTTTCTTGTTCTCCTAGGTCCTGGCAACTACCAGTTTGCTTTTTATCTCTATAAATCTGACTATTTTGACTATTCATATAAATGGAATCATACAGCATTTGTTCTTTTGTGACTGGCTTATTTCTTTTAGCATAATGCTCTTAAGGTTCCTCCATGTGGCTTGTGTCAAAAATTCCTTCTTTTTAAGGCTGAATAATCTTCTATTGTATATATTTATCACATTTTGTTTATCCATTTGTGAACACTTGGGTTATTTCCATCTTTCAGCTATTGAGAATACTAAATATTTCTATCTGTGACATATTAAGAGAATTCAAACTGATGTTATTCTCAGTCAATATATCCATTTTTCAACTCACTGTGATGAAACTTCCAATTCATTTTAGCAAATCTAGAGAGGCTTACAGACTGAAAACCACAATCATAGAAAACTAACCAATCTGATCACATGGACCACAGCCTTGTCTAACTCAGGGAAACTATGAGCCATGCCATGTAGGGCCACCTAAGACAGACGGGTCATGGTGGAGGGTTCTGACAAAATGTGGCCCACTGGAGAAGGGAATGGCAAACTACTTCAGTATTCTTGCCTCGAGAACCCCATGAACAGTATGAAAAGGCAAAAAGAAAGGACACTGACAGATGAACTCCCCAGGTCGGTAGGTGAAAGATTGAAGGCGGGAGGAGAAGGAGACGACAGAGGATGAGATGATTGGATGGCATCACTGACTCAGTGGACATAAGTTTGAGTAAATTCTGAGAGTCNAAAGGACACTGACAGATGAACTCCCCAGGTCGGTAGGTGAAAGATTGAAGGCGGGAGGAGAAGGAGACGACAGAGGATGAGATGATTGGATGGCATCACTGACTCAGTGGACATAAGTTTGAGTAAATTCTGAGAGTCAGTGATGGACAAGGAGGCCTGGCATGCTGCAGTCCATGGGGTCACAGAGTCAGACACGACTGAGCGACTGAACTGAACTGCTGCTGTTGGCTGTTTAGTTGCGAAGTCTCTCAAGATCAAGAAACACTTTTGGAAGCTTTCACATGCTCCCAGAGCTGAAGAAATCTCTGTGGGTTGACTTCAGTCTTCTCTGCCAAGAAATAGCCTGCCACCTTCTCGGATGCTGCTTTACCACACAGGTGCTGCCACCGGGTGTGGTTGTGGCATCTTTATAGGCATCATTGCCAAAGTGCGCCGCACTGGCTGAGGTCCTTTTACTCTAGTGAAAAGTGAAGGTGTTAGTTATTCAGTCAGGTCTGACTCTGTGGCCTCAAGGACTGTAGTCTGCCAGCTTCCTCTTTCCATGGGATTCTCCAGGCAAGAATACTGGAGTGGGTAGCCATTCCCTGTGGTTTTACTAAGTTTAGTTCAGTTCAGTCACTCAGTCGTGTCCAACTCTTTGCGACCCCATGAATTGCAGCACACCAGGCCTCCCTGTTCATCACCATCTCTCGGAGTTCACTCAGACTCATGTCCATCGAGTATGTGATACCATCCAGCCATCTCATCCTTGGTCGTCCCCTTCTCCTCCTGCNGTTGGGGGGTGGGAAGTGGGAGGGAGATTCGGGATTGGGAGCTTGTGTGTACCTGTGGTGGATTCATGTCGATGTATGGCAAACCCAATAGAGTATTGTAAAGTTAAATTTAAAATTAAATAAATTAATTAATTAAAAAATAATAATAATAAGTAAATATTATATTTAAATATACATACTAGAATAAATATTTTTTAAAATGAAATATAAGTAAAATACAGTATAGACATCAACTCTTAATGTTTGTACTTAATATTTCCACCTGTAAATTTAATATCTACATACAGAAAAACATTTCCTCTGTATCCTGACAATGCATATATTCAAAGTAATGAATATTGTTGCTCAAGGTTATAATATCATTTTACCTTAGCAGAGAACATCTGCATTTATCACCCTGTGGTGTATTTCTCATAACATACAGTATCCAAAATACAATTCACAGAGGAAGTAGTTCACAATAATTAGAGCACCTGGAGCATAATGAAAACTATAAGTACAATTCAAAGGATTCTTTTTAGTGCATAAAAGATTGGTTTGGAAGGAATGCTTAATTTGTACAATTGGGGCACATACTATCAGCAAGCAAACCACTTCCTGGGGGCCTGCTGTTTATGAGGCAAGAGAAACTTTCCAAAAAGAGATTTTGTTTTCTTCTCTTGGGATTTTAAAGAGGAAAAGCAGGATTGTTTGAAAGCATTTCTTTCTATAGTCATACTCATCTTTCTAAAATATAAATCTGAACATATTTTCTTTTATAAAGTTCCCGAAATTCTCCATTGCCTTCAGGACAACTTCTGAAGATTTATAGATTACTAGATAGAGAATAAATTTACTAGTTACTAGACAGACTCAGGAGAAGGCAATGGCAACCCACTCCAGTACTCTTGCCTGGAAAATCCCATGGATNTTTTTTTTTTTTTGGAGAGAGAGAAGAAAAAATCCTGGGACTCATAAATTAAAAGAATATAATTTCAAGTGTATTATTTAAACTATGAGGTTCGGGAGCAAATTCTGAAACTCCAAAGCCAGGATAATTTTTTGTTCTCTGTATTCTTGTAATCCTCCCCCTCAGACAATGCATATGGTTGACTGCATAGGGGCAAGGTCAAAGGGAAAAAGAAAAATGACCCAGAAAGACCTATAGGTAGCTACAGAAGAGGAAGGGCAGAGATGATGAGAAATTTTGCAGCTGGGAATTTGAACTGGGTGACTGGAACTGGAGGTTGGGGAAGGCTGACTAATGCAACACGCGTGCAGCACTTGTCTCTTGAGTGCAGTGAGGAGGAAGTGGGAAGGAGAGCTGATGAGTGTATGTGTGGAGGGGGTAGGAGGTTGACTAAAAGTCATGTTAGTCTATGTCCATGCACACTGGATAAATTAGTTGATTAATCCTCATAACTATACAAAGCAGTGTGAAAGCTGATGTCTGACTTCACATAGGTAAATAAAAGGATTTTGAGTTAGAATCTTAAAACCCTAGCTAAGGATTCTTACTTTGAAGCAGCTTAAGTATCCATTGACAAATGAATGGTTAAAGAAGATGTGGGACATATATACAATGAAGAACTACTCAGTCATAAAAAAATGAAATAATGCCTTTTGTAGCAACATGGATGGACTCGGACCTACTGTATAGCCCAGGAAACTATATTCAATATCTTATGACAACATAATGGAAAATAATATAGAAATGAATACATATATGTATAAGTGAATTACTTTGCTGTACACCTGAAACGTAATATTGTAAATCAACTATATTTCAATAAAAAATTAAAAAATGAAGATAAAAGAAGAAAAGAATTCCTTTTTTTTATTCACAGAAGACAGTTCCAACACAGGGTTGTTCAGGAATAAAATCAAGAAGAATGGATATTACTGATTCCTTAAAATGTGTTTATGGCTTCCTTACATTTACATCTCTATTTATTTAGAGGATAAACCAAGAGACAGGAAGGGCTGAAGGAAAAGACTTGCAACCTTTCTTTGGGCTAACTGATGATCACCTGGTTTTACCTCATGCTGCTGCTGCTCATCACAGGTTGCTATGGAGCTAGAGACCAAAATCTGCCCTGTGGATCCCAGCTCCTGCTTCAATAGTCAGCGTGGACTCCCATCTGCCTCCTTCTTCCAACTCTTAGTTCCCTGTATCCCTGCCTTGATAAATGGTTTTAGGGATGAAATTATATTCTGACAATTAGTTCAATAACTTGTATGTATAATAATATATACAATATAATAATTATACATATATAATTATACAATATAATAATAACATATGCTTGATATTTTAAGCTAACATTGTTATTTAGCTATCTGTAATTTACAGTAATGAACTTAGAATATTTGTACATATAAGCCTATAAATTCTTACTAGTGCAATTATCTTTCTACTTTATAATTTTTACACAGACTGGTACTTGTTAAAACTATTTTCAAACTACCTTGGAAAAAGAATTCAAGTCAGATCATTGTATTAAAATTGTGAGAGGATGAGAGGAGGAAGAACAATAAAGAGTTTGAATCAAACCCCTCAGTTAAAAATCTAAGGTCCAGCTACTTAGTGGTAAATGCTTGGTCTGTCTGTCCACATTGTGCCCAAAGACCATGTGTTCTCATAGTAATCCTGTAAGTTCCTAAAATACTACATATTGGCCCAGTGGTCCTTGAGCAAATTGCTTAATCAGAATTTCCCACTCCAGTACTCTTGCCTGGAAAATCCCATGGCTGGAGGAGCCTGGTGGGCTGCAGTCCACGGGGTCGCTAAGAGTCGGACACGACTGAGTGACTTCACTTTCACTTTTCACTTTCACGCGTTGGAGAAGGAAATGGCAACCCACTCCAGTGTTCTTGCCTGGAGAATCCCAGGGACGGGGGTGTCGCACAGGGTCGGACATGACTGAAGTGACTTAGCAGCTTAGCAGCAAAACATAGATAAAATAGTACCTAACACAGAGAGTTGCTGGAGCATAAATAAAATCTACATCAATTGCTTAAATAGTAAATGTTTTCATACAGAACAGGACATGAAGAGTATGGATCCTGTGACTAGACTGTCCATATTCAAATTCTGGAAACACTACTTACCCTCTGGAAAGACAACATCTCATAGGAATTTAGAATGATCAAATTAGCCAGTCTATGTAAAATGCTTAGAAAATGGCTGACCTGTAGTAAATATTTAGAAAGTTTTAGCTACCATTAGTCATACTATTAGCATTGTAATCTACCCCCCCAGGATGTTTTTGGATTATTTTTAACACCTATAATCTCTATTACATCATCGACACAATGTTCATAAGGTTCCATTACCAGAAAATCTTGCAACCTTCTCCATGCAGTAAAAAGATACAATTAGAGAACCGAAAATAATTTGAGGAATTCTTGATATGCCCATATGTTAATTTCTCATTATTTAGTTCATTACTTGCAATTAACAGCATTTTAATCACAAGCCTCTCAGTTTCCAGCTTGTCCTTTTGCATTTGGTAAATGTCTGTCATTTCTAATAGATATTTGTATTATTTCATTTTTTCCCCCTATTTAATTTATTAATGTTCTTCACAAAATTGGTTCATTTCATAGAAGGCTCCTTAGAGTTTTATTAGTTGATGATTTCTTCATTTTTGATAGTTGCTTTTTCATCCTTGGAGAAAGTTTCTACACTATTAATGGGAATCTAAATTGATCTTCTAACCTTCCTAGATGTCTAGGAACAAGCTTTTCGTAGAAGGATAGTGATTATAGAACCTTTCTCAATTTTGCTAGTCAGACACCTTGAAGAAATCAATTAGTAGGCAAATTATTAACTAATTGAGCATTTAGAGTGTTCTTACTTTTGAAAAATCAATTAGGCCTTTGCCCTTAGTTTTCCAGCATTACTTCATTATTAATTGTTTTAAACAGCAGTTCATCAGCTATGGACCCAGATCAGCTGACAGTTGTTTTTTGTTTATATTCTATGCTTAATTGATTAATACAATGAGCTGAAAACCTGTAACATCATTGATCATGTCACGGAATGCTGAGTAATTGGCTGGCAAAATGCAATTTTTTAAAATTAATGATTTGATGGTTCAAAGGTTCAATTCAACAGCAGATTGCAGTCAGCAAAAAGAGAAGATTTTCAGTATTTCTTCAACATGGATGATCTGAATGATAGGCCCATCTCATTCTTGGAGCCAATACTATTTTTCTGTCTTCATTAGTGATAATTTCTCATTCTATATAAAGCCTAGGAGGTTGCATTTATTATCTTAATGACACCATTTCATTATCACTGGGTAAACAGAGCTTTCAATTCAAATTTTGTAGAAATTGCCATTGCTGTCAGAGGTACATAAAAAGAGATAAATTTGTAGAATGCAATTCCATGCTTTATAGGATCTTCAAACGAAGGCAGTAGTTGGAAGTGGGTCTCAATTCAGTAATTTACTCTTCTAGAAAGTCTTTCATGGAGCAAATATATTCAAACTTCTGGGTCCCTTGTCTCTGCTTCCATGGCTATCTAGACATACTGTTCCCTTTTTATTACCATATTGGGCTTATTTGCCTGGCTGCCACTTCAAAGACTACAAACCCTCAGAGGTCATGGATTCACCTGAGTGTTTTTGTATCTTTAGTGTTACTCCTGTTTTGAGAATTGAATTGGCGTAGAAATGGTTGATCAATTGAAAGGAAAACACACACACATACACATGGTTTTTCTTACAGTTAGGGAAATATATTTTTGTTCTGTGTGTAAAAATTATCATCATTATAAAAATATATCTATCTTTCCTGGACATATAAAAACAAAGTCCCTTGATCTGCCTGCAATGCAGGAGGCCCTGTTTCAATTCCTGGATCAGGAAGATCTGCTGAAGAAGGCTACCCACTCCAGTATTCTTGGCCTTCCCTGGTGGCTCAGCTGGTAAAGAATCTGCCTGCAACATGGGAGACCTGGGTTTGATCCCTGGGTTGGGAAGATCCCGTGGAGAAGGGAATGGCTACCCACTTTGGTATTTTGGCCTGGAGAATTCCATGGATTGTATAGTCCATGGGGTTGCAAAGAGTCAGACACAACTGAGTGACTTCACTATCACTATCAGTCAGGGTCTTATCTGCTGNGTGGAGAAGGGAATGGCTACCCACTTTGGTATTTTGGCCTGGAGAATTCCATGGATTGTATAGTCCATGGGGTTGCAAAGAGTCAGACACAACTGAGTGACTTCACTATCACTATCAGTCAGGGTCTTATCTGCTGCTGCTAAGTCATTTCAGTCGTGTCCGACTCTGTGTGACCCAATGGACCCACCAGGCTCTCCCGTCCCTGGGATTCTCTGGGGAAGACTTAGGGCGATGCTAAAACCATTTTAATCACCACCCTCTCTGTGTTGTCAGACACTTTCTAAACTAAAAATTTAAACCACTGTTCTCCAAAGTATTTTTGGTAGAAAAAAATGCTCCTAAGATATTTCTAATAAAAAATGGTTAAACAAATTTGGTGAAACACAGAAATTCATCTCTTTTGGGAATGTACAATGGGCATTAGAATATTAAAGATTCTGAGAAGTTCAATCTCTTTATAGAGCCTAAGTTTTTTGACCCTAAAGCTTTTTTTTTTTTTTT
>SJYV01051165.1:2366770-2402078 GCA_006410875.1 Neotragus pygmaeus
TCCGCCGACGCCCCTCCTGCCTGGCTCGGACACGGCCCTCCTTCCTGCTCGTCTCCGTCATAAGCCAACAGCCACCTGCCCGGCGTCGGCCACACCGCTTCTCGCCGGGGCCGGGCTCCAGCTCCCTTCCTCCCCGCTTCCTTGGCTGCAGGGACGCCTTCAGCTCCCGGGGTCAGTCACAGCCTGGCTTCCCGGCCTTCTTGGGCCGGCCCTTCCTCCGTCTCTGCTGTCACCGCTCACGTCTCCTGCACGTCGCTGTGTGTGGGGAACTGTTCAAAGTTATGACCCCGTTTAATCTTGTTGCAACCCCATTCCATTCTCAGAGTACCACCGTGACTTGCTCCGCGTCGCCAGCCTCTTAGGCGGAGCAGGGCCTTGGGGCTGTGCTCCTTCTCCTCTGTGGCCCAGATAACCAGCTCGTGGTCCAGATTGTCCTCTGCCTCAGCATCTTGTCGTCCCATTCACAGGTGACCCCTCCTCCGTGCCTGAGCGAAGATACCCTCTGCCCCACAGAAACCTCCTGGCTCCCCACGTGGGCACCGGGCGGGGTCTCCCCAGCCTGCATAAGAGTGCCCAAGGCACTCAGGTCAGCGGCCTGTACAGGACTCCGTGGAAAGAACTCGGAGGGCAGGGCTGCATCTGACCCTCTTCCAGTCGCAGCCTCCACCCTGGGGGTGACAGCAACACCTTAAAAATGTATAAACACAGCCACCTAAGAGTGGTCTCAGCCACTGTGGGGAAAAGATAGTTTGAACCATTTGCAAATGCATGTACATTTAGGCACTTTTTTTTAGTTCACTATTAGTCACTAAAGTGCATATGTTTAAGCAGAAGAATGTAGCTCAATGAGATTATGAAAATGAATTATATACATATACCTAGACACATATAAAACACCTCATTTATGAAGTTTTAATGATTGTGAACCTAAACCATTCCAAAGAAAAAGAAAAGCAAGAAGACAAAGTGAATGTCTGAGGAGCCTTTGCACATCGCTGAGGAGAGAAGAGAAGCGAAAGGCAAAGGAGAAAGGGGAAATAAATGCAGAGTTCCAGAGAATAACCAGGAACGGAAAGAAGAGCTTCTTCCCTGGACAGTGTGAGCAGAGGAAGACAACTGAATGGGAAAGATGAGAGATCTCTTCAAGAAACCTGGAGATATCAGAGGAATGTTTCATGTAAGGATGGGCCCGATAAAAGACAGAAATGGTAAGGATTTAACAGAAGCAGAAGAGATTAAGAAGAGGTGGCAAGACTACGCCGAAAAACTATTCAAAAAAGCTCCAAATGACCTGGATCACCACCATGACGTAGTCACTCACCTAGAGCTATTTTTGTTTTATTTTGTTACGTATTATATTACTTTTTTATTTTAAATATTTTATTACAATATACATTTGAATATGAATAAAAATTTGAATATGTACTAAAAATTCAAAAAACAACTTGGATTTTATTTTTTTACTTAATATTATATCAATCATTTCCCACTTTATTAAACATTACTTGTAAACCTAATCTTATGGTTGTCTGTTACATAATACATGAATACACATTTATTTTTATTAGAAATTTCTATATAATTTTAGATGTACATCAAAATTCATAAGGGTTATTGTGTTATGACCAACTTAGATAGCATATTGAAAAGCAGAAACATTACTTTGCTGACTAAGGTCCGTCTAGTCAAGGCTATGGTTTTTCCTGTGGTCATGTGAGAATTGGACTGTGAAGAAGGCTAAGCGCCAAAGAATTGATGCTTTTGAACTGTGGTGTTGGAGAAGACTCTTGAGAGTCCCTTGGACTGCAAAGAGATCCAACCAGTCCATTCTGAAGGAGATCAGCCCTGAGATTTCTTTGGAGGGAATGATGCTAAAGCTGAAATTCAAGTACTTTGGCCACCTCATGAGAAGGGTTGACTCATTGGAAAAGACTCTGATGCTGGGAGGGATTGGGGGCAGGACGAGAAGGGGACGACAGAGGATGAGATGGCTGGATGGCATCACCTACTCAATGGACATGGGTTTGGGCGAACTTTGGGAGTTGGTGATGGACAAGGAGGCCTGGCGTGCTGCGATTCATGGGATCGCAAAGAGTCAGACATGACTGAGCAACTGAACTGAACTGATTGCTGCTATTATATTTAATTAAAACTTCCTTGGGTCTTATTTGTAAAATGGAAGCACAAGGTCAAATTGCTTAAACATTTTGAGCTTCTTTTTCCAAATATCCAATTACTGTGACAAATGACTGTACCGACTGCATGAGCAGATTTGCAAAGGCCTCTTTGCCACAACTTAAATGAAAGCTATTTCACAATGTGTTTTACAGTTTTACTTTGGCAAAATTAGAAAGAATTCAACTATACCCCATCCCCCTAAGTCCTGGTTATGTTTTTATTATTATTATTTTGTTTTGTTGGGTTTTGCTTGATTGGTCTTAAGAAATTGTCTGTGGTATTTTGGGAAGAAGTTATAATCTAATAAATAAGCTTTGGTTTGCCTGGAAGGGAGAGTCAGGCTCTGCAACTTGTCCCTCTTGTCCCAGTTCCTCAATATAAACAAAACATTTATTCATATAATTCTTAGAATACTCCAGTACATTGTATGGTTCTATATTTGTGATGACACCTACTTATGGCCAGACACCAAACAAACTTGTACATTGTCCTATTTTTGGAGATGTCCAAATTCAAGGCTAATTATTCAAGAAATTTGTTTTTGATCTTGTGTCTCTTTTTTTAAAGAAGGCTGAGTGTTTTTATAACTAAAGCATCATAATATTACCCTGCTACCTAGGGGTATTGTCAAAGAAATTTATCCACGCACAGTAAAAGGTGATGCAGTGTGTTGGCCAAAACAGAAGAAATCTGTCACTACTATACATAATTTAATGACTGAGTTCTATCACTAATATATATATAACACTCACTGTCATGATAATATATTTTATCTCTTGCAAAATAATCTGTGTTTTGAAAAACATATGAAGATGGGGGGAAGGAAATTAGGAGAAATCCCCCTTTTAGGACTATGGAAATTTAAAACTGAACACGTTAAGAACAGAGCCTTACTGTGTGAAAGTGAAGGTGTCAGTGGCTCAGTCACGTCCAACTCTTTGCCAGCCCGTGGACTGCAGCCCGCCAGGCTCCTCTGTCCATGGGATTCTCCTGGCAAGAAGACTGGATTGGGTTGCCACGCCTTTCTCCAGGGGATCTTCCTGACCCAAGGATCAAACCTGTATCTCTTAAGGCTCTTGCCTTGGCAGGCAGTCTCTTTACCCCTACTGCCACGTGGGAAGCCTGTGATGGTCTCTAGCCTCTACCTAACAACTTTTCTTTTTAATCCCCTAAAAATAAGGTTTCCCTGATAAAATTTACTGACATGTGAAATCTAAGCATTCAGCCCTAATAGTAATATCTGCATACTCTGTGGATATGAAACTCTTGCCCTGAAGAATCTCAGAATTAAGACACATTTGGGGAGAGAATGAACACACACAAGGGACAGGTATCAGAATTCTTAAAGAAGGCACACTTGGCCATTATTTAGAGCTAACGGAGCAAGCAAACCAAGTTCTGTTTAGAAACGCATAACTTATGAGTGACGACAACATCTCTTTGCTGGAAACCCAGGTACGCTGAAGGAGGGACTCAAGCGGCCAAGTGGCGGGCAGGCCAGCTGTGCCCAGGGTGCCAAGGAGAAGCCACATGCAGTGCAGGTCTCTGTTGACGAAGCTAGCAAGACCTAGGGACGCAGAGCCTGCAGCGTTTCGTGCCATCCACATGCTCTTTCCTGCAGTTACTCAGCCCAACAAATGTCAAGATGCTCTCTGGACTCAAAACATGCCATGACTCGTAGTAAATAATATGAACAGAGACTTCCCTGTAGCTCAAATGGTAAAGAATCTGCCTGCAATGCAGGAGACCAGGGTTCGGTCCCTGGGTCAGGAAGATCCTCTGGAGAAGGGAATGGTAACCCACTCCAGTATTCTTGCCTGGAGGACCCCATGGACAGAGGAGCCTGATGGGCCACAGTCCATGGGGTTGCAAAGAGTCAGACATGACTGAGCGAGTAACACACGCACTAGTGTGAACAGAGAGAGCCTCGCATCCTCACGCTGCGGAATCGCCCGCACCTGTTTTCTTCTCTTTCCTCTCTCCCAGGCAGAGAGAGGGAAGGGGAAGGTGTAACTGGTGGGGGTTTTGCTTAGCTGGGGGCTTCTCTTCCTCCTGACAGGCCTTTGTTCCTGTACCGAGCAAGCCCTAATTACACCCTCTCCACATCGGGGCCTGTGTCTGAGGCAGCTATGCAAATGCCACGTGCCTTCTCATTATGACCTGTCTCTTTGCAAGCGCATCACTTTCAAGAAAAGTGGAGGGTCCTCCTTCTGAGCGAAAAACACTCTTTCTTTATCTCCATGTTAGCCTTACCAGTTTCGCTCCTAATCTTAAGCCCCTAGAGGCCTGAGAGAAGTGCTACGTTTGATGGCCAGACGCGTCACCATTTGAATTTGGAAATTCGCCACAAGGCCATCCAGTCGCTCACCTAGCCCCTCGGGTGGATGGCAGTTTTGAGCACGGGTCCTGGGAGGGTGTCTGGGAACTCTGCTCCCCATGGCACCCCGCCACCACCCTAGGCCAGCATCATGACATCATGGGAAATGCAGTCTCTGCATGCCAGGACTTCAAAATCAACCTGAAAGAAGCTCAGAATAGCTGAGTCCTGCTCCACTTGCATTTTTAGAGGGGTCTTTGTGCTTTTTAATTAAGAGCTTATTCAAATAACCGTTCATGCAAAGGTATCCAATGACTAGGCTAGGTCTTAGTATAATTCCAATTGTCAGACTGCTTGGAACACAGTGGAAGGAGCTTTGTGATATTTTGGTGTAATACATGGATATTTATAAGCTCATCTCAATTTTGTACTATTTTTGGCAATGACATTGTTCCAATGCCTTGTTCTTCTAATTCTGAGACTCAAGTCAAAAGCTGATGAAGCGCCATGAGTGAGAATCTTTGGGTTTATTTAAATTTTTTATGCAGTTCAAAAGATTCAGCACAAAAGAAAAATGACATAAACAATTTATGTTTTACAATTTATAAAAATTCTGCCTGTTAAATAAAACAATTGAGCAGGAGGTAGTAATTAGTTTCATAAAGGTAAAATATGCAAATTGGATAAAATTAGTATAAATTACTAAGTGAGCTATAATTTGATATTTGCTGGCACAGGAAAAGTTTTCCCTATTCTCAGCATCCATTTAGTTAATAGAAGATTTACTATGTGTTTCATAAACAGTTTTAAAACTGTTTATAAAACTCAAGTAGCTACATATAATTTCAATATATATGTAGATACATAAAGTTTTGAGTAAATAATACTGTGGCATATATTGTCAAGGTTTCAAATGATACCATCAAACATATAATGTGCATGAATACCCTCAGTTCCTTCAATCATGCATTATGTTGAAAGCACTGACATTAGTCAGTCTACATTTGTCTTTGCACACTTTTCTTTCTTGATTTGTGTTTTAACAATTAACTTATTCCTTTCCCTATCATAGAATCATATCTATAAAGTATTCTTTAGTGATAGAATCAAATCATATTTCTATGATTATTATAGATCACGTGCATATGTCACTAAACTAAAAATCTTTACTGAAATCAAGCATCTTTGTTAATAGGCAACTCTATCCTCTACTTGAACTATCCTAATTAATTTGTCAGCCTCACCACGTGAGACCGAGATCTGCTCACTTGTTACCAGTAAATGTACAGAGGGGAAAAACAGATCGCTCAAGTTCTAAAATAACTATTAGATTGTGTTTCTCATTGATAGTACTGGATTACTGTTATAGTCGGCACATTCAACTGATACCATATGTTTTACATAAAATAATTTGCTTAAACCAAAGATCCTTAGGTAAATGGTTGATGAGGCTTCTAATAGTATAATTCTGAACATTTGCCTGCTTCATAAAATCACATCCAAGTGTATATGATTTACCAAAACAGTGTTCACTGCTTTCTCCTTATAAATCGAAGATTTCTTAGGGATATCACTGAAAACTTCTGTGAGAGTGGCAAGGAATGCCCCAAGGAGCCAGGGTCAGTGGAGACACCATCATCTCACCTAGTATTCCTTCTAGACCTGCCCGACCTCCCCAAGGAACGCCAAGTGCAGCTCGAGGGTGTCCTGAGGACTCAGGAGCACAAGCCCACAGGATACACAGCAACTCCTCGCCTCCCAAGGCACCTCCATGGCACGAATTTATTCCAGATATTTTTCAAAACAAATGCTTGCTTTTATTTAATATTAAGTGAATCAGATTTTCTTTGCAAAACTCTCTCTCTATTTAAATTATTTAAATTCAAAGGCATTTGAGCCATTCTGTAAGGTAGCATGAACATATCAGAATTGATCTATTTTTTTTTTTCACTATTTTCAAAATCCAGAATGGCTACAATTACCGTATGTGAAATAGATTGCCAGCCCAGTTTCGATGCATGAGACAGGGTGCTCAGGGCCGGTGCACTGGGATGATCTTGAGGGAGGGGATGGGGAGGGAGGTGTGAGGGGGGTTCAGGATGGGGAACACCCGTGGCGGATTCATGTCAATGTATGGCAAAACACACTACAATANATATATATATATATATGGAGTATTATTCAGTCTTTAAAATGTAGGAAATCTTGGCAATTGCATCAACGTGAATGAAACTGGAAGACATTATGTTAAATAAGCTAATAACAGAAAGACAAATGTTGCATGAATTTACTTATATGAGGAAGAAAAAAATGGTCAAACTCGTAGTAATGGAGGGTAGACTGGTGGTTACCAGGAGATGTTGGTCAAAGGCTATAAACTTTCAGGTAGAAGTTAAATAAATTCTGGAGACCTACAGTATGGTGACTACAGAGTTAATAATAATACATTGTATACTTGAAATTTGCTAAGAGCAAGGATTTCAGATCTTCACCACACACACACAATACTAAGTATGGAATGATGGATATGTTGATTAGTTTGACTGTGGTAATTATTTCACAACGTATATCAGTACCAAAATGTCACATCATGTGTCTTAGATATACATACTCTTCATCAAAATAAATACACAGAAATTAGAAGAAATAAAAAGGAGAGTGAGGAGCACTTAACAAAGACTCGTTTTTGAACAAAGTTGAGTCAGGCTCCTTTCAGTACTCTTTTTGACTTGACTTTATTTTGGGGAATCTGTCCTTAGCCTGCTTAGCCCTGTTTTAGCAAGAGTTCTCCTGGGTCGGTTTAGCAAAAAAAAAAAAAAAAAACCCACTTTGATAACTTATCACATTTCTTATTTCCCACCCTCAATATCTTATTACCTTGGCTTACCTTCCCCAAGGATCCTGTCAAGTTGGACTAGCTTTAATGATTCTTGTTATAAGTATCCATCCACTGCCCTCCACTCAGCATGTGGGGCTGCTGTCTCTGGCTGGTCCTATGTTGGAAGCAGGGGAAACATTTGGAAAGACATCAGTTATTAATCAAGAGCTGGCCACTTGGGGCTGATACAGGTGTTTTTGTTTAGTTTCTTGGATTGTCACCAGAGATAACCATCTGGCTTTCTCCAAATCTGACTTACAGCAGGCTGGCTTCCTGGGCTGTTTATTGTATTAATAGGTAAGGGGATTGACTCCTGGACTGATTGCTGAGGTGTGTGGGGTCAGAATTCTATCTAGCTGGTCTGGCTGTTGTCCATTGGTATATTCAGTCTCTCAGTAGTAGGTCTAAGGAGAAGGGAAACAAGGAGTGGCTATTTGTGGGGGTGTAGATGGAGCTGAAATGTGTCAGCTATGGTATCTACACACATTAGCATGAAATTTTCTTGGTCTGAGATGACGCTAGAGGTGGAAAGAAAATGAGATCACATCACAGCTGGGAACTGGGGACCAGAGTTGGCAAGCCTTACATCTTCACATATCAGAACAGAATTCTAAGGTATCTTAGACTCACCTTTCAGTTGTAAGAAAGGAGTATTTTTTTTTTTCAAGGCTAGAGGGTAAAACATATTTTATTTAAGAATTTTTTAACCTTTTCAACAACTTTAATATTCAGCCATGTCGTATCGTCCTCCACTTCTACTCGTCCTGTAATCTGCAAATATATGGAGTGGGACTACGCATAAGTCTCAGCCAAGGTCTTTGGTAAAAATCATGATATTGAGGCCCCTCTCATGTTATCAGTAACTGATCTCTCTTGTTGTACGTGAGGAACACTGTCCTAATCAAAATGGTACCTTCAGGTTATGGCCAGGTCCATAATTTATGTGGTCAAATGCAAAATGAAAATACAAAATCTTTGTTGAAAAACCTAGGAAAAAATGTTAAAGGTGATAAAATAGGAAGTTTTTCCCTCACTTCCAGAGGCTTTCTCTTGAACCTTTATGATGTTTTTTATTTTCCATTTTATGTCATTTTAACTAAGGGAAAATTGAAAAATTTAAAGTTCTTGGCATAGATTTTGCCATTCATATTGTACAATATCATTTATATTGTTTAATATAAAGTTAAAAAGTAGCTGTAAGAGCATTAATCTCATGTGTAGAATCACTAAAATGACATCACATTTTTATTGAAGTATAGTTGATTTACAATATTGTGTTGGTTTCAGGTGTACAGCAAAGTGACTCAGTTATACATACATATATATATTCAGATATTTTCCCATTACAGGTTATTATAAGATACTGAATATAGTTCCCTGTTCTATACAGTGAAAGTGAAAGTGAAGTCACTCAGTCATGTCTGATTCTTTGTGACTCCATGGACTGCAGCCTACCAGGTTACTTCATCCATGGGATTTTCCAGGCAAGAGTACTGGAGTGGGTTGCCATTGCCTTCTCCAGAAGGAGAAGTGCTATACAGTAGATTCTTGTTATTTATCCATCTTATACATAGTAGTGTTCTATCTGTTAATCCCATACTCCTAATTAATCCCTCCTTCCCTGTTTATCTCTATGGTAACAATAAGGTTGTTTTCTATGTCTGTGAGTCTGTTTCTGTTTTGTAAATAAGTTCATTTGTATTATTTTTTTAGATTCCATATATATGGAAGCTGGGCATGCTGCCAGCCCATGGGGTCGCAAAGAGTTGGTCATGACTGAGAGACTTAACAACAACAATAGGTGATCTATATAATATTTGTCTTTCCTTTCCTGACTTACTTCACTTAGTATGGTAATCTCCAGGTCCATCCATATTGCTGCAAATGGCTATATTTAATTCTTTTTATGGCTGAATAATATTCCATTTGTGTATACACCACATTTTCTTTATCCATTCATTTATTGATGAACTTAGCTTCATTCCATGTCTCATAATTTGCTTCCTAGCTCATACATGGATATTAATGAAAGGAGCTAAACAGTGAGAAGAACACTGTCTTCTCAAGGATCCCATGAGATGATTCTGTTTGAGAGGTTAGTTTATGATGTCAGTGAGAAACTTGCATGGACTTCTTGAATTAACTATGGAAGACTGCAAAAAGTAGGAAACCCCATAGGAAGAGATGGTTCTAAAATTAGAAACAGTGGGCCATCTCTTAGTATGATGTCCTTTTTACTCAATGGGATATGAAGACTAAGGGAATTTTGAATAAATGTGAACAAAAAAGTCAAATAATAATCACTTCTTTATATTAATATTTCTTTCTAGATTCATTGCCAAAGACGTCATGCTAGATGTCACATTTCATGTTTGTTCACTTATTTAATATGCTTTTTGGTTTCTTCATATTTTAACAGCCTTATTGAAGAATAATTTACATATCATAAAATTTACCCATTATAACTACAATTCATTGATTTTTTAATGAATTTATAGAGTTGCGCAACCATCACCACAATCCAGCTTTTGAACATTTTCATCATCCCAAATACTTCCCCTGTGTCTAATTGCACTGCCACAGTCCAGTCCCAGGGAACCATTTATCTGCTTTCTGTCTCTATGAATTTGCTTCAAATAGTATACAATGTTTGAAGCCACTTGTGTCTAGCATTCTTCACTAAGCACACTGTTTCTGAGGCTCATTCACATTGTAGTATGTAAAAATAATCCATTCTTTTTTGTTAGTGACTTCTGTTTGATCATATCGATATACCACATCTTATTTGTCTATTTATCAATTGATATATATTTGAATTGTTTCCAGCTTTTTGGCTATTGAAAGTAACGCTGCTATGGTCATTTAAATCTTTGGGTGGATATAAGTTTTCACTTCTCTCAAGTCAATACCTAGGGATAGAAGCACATCACATTGGTTTCCAGAGTTTCCAGATTGTTTTTCCACAGCAAAGCATAGGAAATCCCGATTTTTTTGTATCTTGGCTGATATTCAGTAGTACTTTTGATTATAGGCAATCTGTTTGCTCTGTACTAGTAGCTCATGTACTAGTACATGGTGATTACTAGTACATGATGATTTGCTTTTCCCTGATGATCACTGATGTTGAGCACTTTTTCATGTGCTTATCAATCATGTATATATATTTCTTTGTGTCTATTCAAATGGTTTATCTAGTATTTTGGTGGATTGTTTAGCATCTTATTGAGTTTCAAAATCTTTTTCATAACTTTTTCATAAAAAAGTCCTTCATCATATATGTGTTACAAATATTTTATCCCAGTCTGTGTGTTTCCTTTTCATTATTTAGCTGCATATTTGGAATAAAGGTTTTAATTTTAGTGAAATTTATTAAAAAAATACTCAATTTATCAGTTTTTAAAATTTTATATATTCTACTTCTGGTGTCATATCTAATCCAAAGTCATAAAGATTACCCTCTATGCTTTCCTCTAAAGCCTTGGTGTTTCAGTGCTAACATTTAAGTCTGTGTTGCTTTCCTGGTGGCTCAGCAGTAAAGAATTCTGCCTGTAAAGCAGGAGACTAGAGTTTGATCCCTGGGTTGGGAAGATTCCCCAGTGTAGGAAATGACAATCCATTCCAGTATTCTTGCCTGGGAAGTTTTGTGAACAGAGGATCCTGGAGGGTTACAGTCCATGGGATTACAGAGTCCAATATGACTGAGCACGCATACACATTTATGTCTGGGATCCATTCTGAGGTAGTTTTTATCTATGGTATGACTATGAATCAAAGCTTATATTTTTAGCATGTGAATATCCAATTGTCTTAATACTTTTCTTTTTCCATTGATCTGCCCTGATAGCCTTGCCAAAAAATCACTTGACCATAAATATGAGTATGAGAGTTCAGTTTCTTCTATATTACATTTAGTCTCCTTTCTTCTGTGTTAAGAATTCTAGTTTGCAAGGACAGAGAAGAGAGTTGAATATCCCATAGTACACTCATTCTTTATCCCGTACTATACCAACAGTTTCATAATAACAATACTTTTAAATTGAAGTAGAGTTGATGTACAATAAATAAGTTGAAAGGGAAGTCGCTCAGTCATGTCTGACTCTTTGCGACCTCATGGACTGTAGCCTACCAGGCTCCTCTGTCCATGGAATTTTCCAGGCAACAGTACTGGAGTGGGTTGTTATTTCCTTCTCCAGGGGATCTTCCTGACCCTGGGATTGAACCCAGGTCTCCCACATTGCAGCCAGATGCTTTACCATCTAAGTTATAGGTATACGATATAGGATTCACAATTTTTAAAGGTTATACTTCACTTATAGTCATAAAACATTGGCTATATTCCCTGTGTTGTGCAATATATCCTTTTAGCTTATCTTATACCTAGTAATTCATACTTCTTACACATCTGTCCCTATATCAACTTCTATCCTTCCCTCTCCCCACTAGTAACCACTAGTTTGCTCTTTGTATCTGAGTCTATTTCTTTTTTGTTATAGTCACTAGTTTGTTGTATTTTAGATTCCACATATAAGTGATATTATACAGTGTTTGTCTTTCTCTGTCTGACTTATTTTGCTCAGCATAGTACTTAGCACAGAACAATAATAGTAATATTAATGTACCAATACCAATATGATTTTATGCTTATTGTTTGAAGTGATGCATTAAAATGCTGACTGAAGGCTCTGGGGCAAGAGTGGAGCATCTTGATTATGGGCTTCACTTTGGTGTGATGTGGTTGCTGTGTTTCACTGAGAAACTCCCCCAATACCCTGTCTATTGATCTTTCTGCTTGAGTTTCAGTTTACTCATAAAGGATTCTCCCCTCTCCAGCCAAGAGGAAAAAGGGGCTGGAGCATAAAAAACATGTCCACATAGCCCTCCTTTTGAGGGCTGTGCTTCCTTCCTATCTGAGCCTCAAGTCTCTGAGACCTAGGTCTCTCTGGAACGTCTCCATAGAATAGCTGCCAAAAAAGAAGGCTAACACCTCTTCTGCTTAATTGGTTCTAACCAGAGGTGTGCTGGAGCCTGCTTGAATCTTCTCTCTAGAGATGGTAGGCTCATCTCATCTCAAGTCTGTGTTCAGTAACATTATAGTAGAAGCTTGAAACTACCCATGGTAGGAGTGTTTATGCCATGGGCTGGCTTCTCTGTTTCTCTGTTTTGCGAAGTCTTTTACAACCTGTTCATTTGCTCTCTTCTTAAAATTCGTTGGTGCTATCACTTTCCCCATTCCTTTTGACATTGTGAGCTTATCCCTACATTGTTATTTCATAGGATATTGAAAAGAAGCATGCATCAAGCACAAAGTAAACAAGTATTCACTGCACCATATTTAAAGTCTTTTTTAGTTTTAAAATGTTCTGTTTGACTTTCTGCACACATGCAATTACATATGGGTACTGGGTCTTGTCTTTTTACTCCCTTTAGATCTGCTCTGTAGTTATTAAAGGTAAGTTTAAAAAAGTCATTTTATATTTTATGGAAGAACGCTGTGGAGAAAGATGTGAGGAAAAGGACTTCTTATGTTTAAATGAACAAAATGTAACACACGAAGGGACAAGATGTATTTTGAGAGGTTAAATGTTAACTACCTCCAGAAGTGGGATTTTTCTCTTCTTATTTCTATTTCTCTATTCTTTCTCATATATCTACAGTAATTCTTTTTTTTTAAGAAATAAAGAAAAAGTAAAATTTATTTTAAGTTAGATGGCATCACAGACTCAATGGACATGAATCTGAGCAAACTCCAGGAGACAGTGAAGGAAAAGGAAGCCTGGCATGCTGTAGTCCATGGGGTCACAAAGAGCTGGACATGACTGAGCAACTGAACAACAACAAAAGCTTAAGTTCATAAACTCACACACACACAAAGACACACATTCAGAAGAAACTGACAAATGTTAACTTAGAATTATTTGGGGGTTTATCGAGCTCAGACTTTATTTTTGGGGGCTCCAAAATCACTGCAGATGGTGATTGCAGCCATGAAATTAAAAGACGCTTACTCCTTGGAAGGAAAGTTATGACCAACCTAGATAGCATATTCAAAAGCAGAGACATTACTTTGCCAACAAAGGTCCATCTAGTCAAGGCTATGGTTTTTCCTGTGGTCATGTATGGATGTGAGAGTTGGACTGTGAAGAAGGCTGAGCACTGAAGAATTGATTCTTTTGAACTGTGGTGTTGGAGAAGGCTCCTGAGAGTCCCTTGGACTGCAAGGAGATCCAATCAATCCATTCTAAAGGAGATCAGTCCTGGGTGTTCTTTGGAAGGGCTGATGCTAAAGCTGAAACTCCAGTACTTTGGCCACCTCATGCTAAGAGTTGACTCATTGGAAAAAACTCTGATGCTGGGAGGGATTGGGGGCAGGAGGAGAAGGGGACTACAAAGGATGAGATGGCTGGATGGCATCACGGACTCAATGGACATGAGTTTGGGTGAACTCATTGGTGATGGACAGGGGTGCAGGACTGGCGTGCTGCAATTCATGGGGTCGCAGAGTCGGACATGACTGAATGACTGAACTGAACTGAACTGATTGATCTCAGAAAGACAGATGTAACATTAGAATATAACATGATTCTAAAAGGTTTAATTCCAAGGCCTGTTTCTTGTTTCTGGCCTGACCCTTGTTCCTCACACATACATACTTTTGAAAGTTTCTCAAAGTAGAATATTGTAACTTGGATTGTGGTGGTAAGTGACAAGTTACAAACTGTTGTCACTTTGAGTTTTACATTTCTCAGTGTGAACAGAAGAAAACATTTCTCTTCCTTGCTGTTGTTTGGTTGCTAAGTTGGGTCCGACATTTTTGCTACCCTGTAGATTGTAGCCTGCCAGGCTCCTCTGTCCATGGGATTCCCCAAGCAAGAATATTGGAGTGAGTTGCCATTTCCTTCTCCAGGGGATCTTTCCAACCCAGGGATCAAACCTGCATCTCCTGCATTGGCAGGTTGCTTCTTTACCTGCTCAGCCACTTGAGACACCTTATTTCTCTTCCTTGCCAGGTTAAAATTTCATTAACATTGAACACACATGTATACAGTAACACAGAAGCTTTCCATGTGTCATTATAAACTCTTAGGGTGGCAATATCATTATCTCTCTCTCTCTTTTTTTTTTTTTTCTGTAGAAATGTGGTGTTTTGAAACACAAGACTTGTTCTGAGGAAAATAAGGAAGAAAAAAATGCTGCAAGGGACCATTTAGTTTTCTGCTAATTCCAATTTTCTAATCCCTGTCCCTTCTAGGGATGCCTAGTGTTTTAACTGTAGTAGAATTTTCTAAGCATTTCCTATTGGCTATAGCTCTACTAATGACTAGGCTGACAGCTTTCTCCTTACTTGTTAGTGTTAAGAGCACATTAAAGTACATTTGAACTGGCCAAGAATTTGTAGCCAGAGTCTATTTTGAGTGACGGCTTTCAAATGCTGACAAAGATATAAAACAGACACAGAAGCATGCAGGATTTGTAGAAGTCAGGGAGTACAGATCTGTATGTCATTTGTCCCTAGAGGACCCATCCCTGACACCACCCCGGAGGAACAGTCTTGGCATCCTTTCTAGACTCCACTGCTGAGACCAAAAGCCAGACCATCAGCTACTGGGCAGCACTGGCCAGAAGCATGTTGTGTTTAGAGGAATCTGGACAGTTAGCCAAGAATGCCACCAACCAGGAGCTTGGCATATAGCAGGTTAAGAATAATAATTCTCTTGTTTAAACGAGGTGGTTGGGGTGGCTACTTGTTCTCAGCAAATCTCTAAGGAGAGAAAAAATTAATTCACGGGGTTGAAGGATTGGGACTAGGTGTTACGATTAGGGTCCAAGTCCTGAGTGGGCCAGCAGGAGGCAAGGTAAGTAGGGAGGCGGTGTGATTCCACTGAGGACCTGCAGGCTCTAAAGAGGCTCCAAGTTTATTAAAATCTCAGCTACCATGGGCATGCTTGGCCTTGGGCAGGCTGACAACGCACACTCGTGTTGTGATTGCTATGATTAAAGGCATTGTCAGTATAAAGGCCTTGTGCTCTCTGCCAACGAGCAGCTGCTCTCTGCTTTTCCCGTGTCTTTGGGTTCCCTTTAGTGGTTCCCAATCTTAATCTTTTCTTTTTCCTCTGAGCTTTTAATTTTTCTTTAAAGTCAATCTTAATCTAACTTCTTAATCAGGCTAGCTTCTCTTTGAAATTACTTCCCTTTGACAGTATCTTAATAGTAACTAAGGCATCCATGCAGAAAATTAGAAATTCGTTGCCCACCCACTTCCCATATTCATCCCCCATGTAGTGGGTGGGCACTCTTGACTAGAGCCGAAGGTTTTGAGAGAAGCATAGGGATGCCTGCAAGAAAGAAGAACCTGTATCACAGTCACTGTATCATTCTTGGAGTTCATTTCCCCCTTCCCTTCCTCTGCTGCCTCCTCTTCCTCTTCTCCTCCTCCTTCTTTTTCTGAAGTTATTAAGCAGCTACTAGGCAAGGGATTCCCAGGGACAGCGGAGCCTGGTGGGCTGCCATCTATAGGGTTGCACAGAGTGGGACATGACTAAAGCGATGCAGCAGCAGCAGCAGCAGGCAAGGGATTCTATGCTGGGTATTAGAGATACAGAAATCAGAACAATATATTTATTTCTGTTCTAAAGAAAGACTCAGTCTGGTAAGAAAGCTGCTGAGACATAGGAATGAAATATTTATGATTTGGAGTCAGAGAAACTGAGTTCCAATCTTGCTCTTGTATTTCCTGGCTACAGGTCCTTGGGAAAATTACATGCTGTAATAAACCTGTTTTCTCAGTTGTGAGATGGGGCACATTCTTATATGGTTGTTCCTTGAAGTTACATGATATTGAGTGGTGTCTTATACATATTAAGCACTTAAAAATGCTGGTTGTTTTTTAAGGAGATAGGTTAAAGGTATAATTTAAGTAATATAAAATTAACATTAAGTAAGTGAAAAATAGTAACAATGAAAGAGCAATAATGTATCAGTTATTTAAGAAAAATTTCAGGAAGGCACACAGTAACATACATTTTTTTAAATTGGTAATTTAGAGTTTAAAAATTCAAAGCTAAATTAAGTGTCCTAAAAGCTCTCCTTGCAAGAGTCAATAATAATAATATGATTCTTCATTTCCTTTTTAACACTAAAACTCACTGTTACTTTTATTGTTGCCATATTTGAAGCACGTGAACAAAGAAGTGTCCAAGACAATGTGGATGCAGGGAAAAAACATTAAAATCTGCAAAAGTGAAATATGTCAGAAGGTGACACCCTCTGGTAGGCTCGGTCTTACTTATCTCATCTGTGAGACAGCCCACTGAAAATGTCTTTCCTAGAAAACTCGGTGTTGAAATTGAATACGTGATGTTGCAATACACAGCATTCCAGAGAATCTAAAGTTTCTTGTCATGATGAAAACAGTGGCCCATAGTAAGTATATGCAATGTCTCCGGTCTTAAACTGAAAACCAATGGACTGTCACTTTAATGAGCAACTCCTCTTTATCCCCTATTTAATTTAAAAATGTTAACTCTGAGGATGTACTCTTTGAAGGAAGGGTACATGCCTCATACTTTGTCATCTCTCCATGGAACCCAGTCAGGTGCTGAGCACCGTGAAATCCTAGAAGGACTCTTAGAGAAGAGTTAGTCGAAAGGTTTTGCTTTACAAATGCCAGACTTGAGACTTTCAACAAATATCTTGGTTGATTGTAGCACTGGAAAGGGTACTTAGAAAAAAAAGTCTCCATAAGAATATTAGATGCAGCATTTTTTGTCCTGGCCCATAGGAAGATTGCTGATAGAAAATCGTATAGATGATCTCATTGCATATCAATACATTTTGACTATTGGTCCAGGTATATTTTCCAGCACATTTTGAAAAAAAGCTAGAATCTTTTTATCTGCATCCTGGATCTTGTTCACAATGACTGGAGTAAATGATGGAATAAGATTTCCTACTCAAAGCTGAGAACAGGTTCTTTGAGCTGAAATAACCTCAGTAAATCAATAGCATAATTATTATCTACTTAGTATTTTATAGACGAATCATTTCTTCATTCAAGAAATATTTAGCATCTGTTATGTTCTATATTTTTTGTATATAGAAATTATATGTTCTGTATTTTTGAGCTTCCCTGGTAGCTCAGTCAGTAAAGAATCTGCCTGCAATGCAGGAGATTTGGGTCAGGAAGATCACATGGAGAAGGAAACAGCAATCCACTTCAGTATTCTTACCTGGAGAATCCTATGGACTGAGGAACCTGGTGGGCTACAGTCTATGGGGTCATAAGAGTTGGACACGACTTAGTTACTAAACCACCATGTTCTATATTTGGACTTCCTAGGTGGCTCAGTGGTAAAGAATCTGCCTGCTGATGCATTAGCCACAAGAGACTGGGGTTCAATTCCAGTTCATTTCCTGGTCAGGAAGATTCCCTGGAGAAAGAAATGGCAACTCATTCCAGTATTCTTGCTTGGAAAATCCCATGGACAGATGAGCCTGGCAGACTATAGTCCATGGGGTCTCAAACAAGTCAGACATGACTTAGTGACTAAATAACGACAACAATGTTCTATATTTAGCTACCATATACTATACTTATTTGTATCAGAGCAATAATAACTTTAGTTGTGTTGAGAAGTCCCCATGTCCTATATTTTTTTCTGAGCTTCTTATTCCTCTTCAGTGGATCCTTAAGACACCCTTTCCACATAGCTAATGTTACCTGCATATTATAGGTAGTAAAATTGAGGCATAACGAGATGAGGCATCTTGCTCAGTGACCACAGCTCATAAGTAATGGAGCTGATACTTAAACCCAGGTGGGTATTTTTCAGGCTCTAAGATTCTTTTGCTCCATGATAGCTCCCTTCCAGGGGCTCATAATACAGGGAAACATCAATCAAAAAAGCAATTCTGCTGTATTATGATAGGAACTAACACAGAGTTATGTGAAAATATATATGATTTATTTATTCCTTAAATGTGCATGTGCTTTATTCACAATGCCGCAAATTCTCATGACTTTGTAAATTATTTTAGTAGTTGTTCCCCAAAATTAATATTCTCTTTTCAATCTCTTGCTATATTTTGGGGGGAGGAAACAAGTTTAGAGCAGGTTTAATTGACAAAATTATCAGAGTAATAAGTGAATAAGCTGGGATTCAAACACAGGGATGTCAGTGTCAAAAATTACCTTCTGTGGCTTTTTGAAGTGCTCAGGGTCTTTGGTGCTATGAGATGGTACAAAGGGTTTACTCAGTCCTGCCTAGTGGATCCTGGCTGACAAAGCAGCTCTTGGATTAAGGTTTGCAGGATTAGAAACCCAGTTAGTGAACGAACAGATGGAAGGAATCCCAGATTGTAGAGTCAGCATACATAGACTCTCCCAGGAGAGAAAAGCAGAGTTGATTTGGGGAAGAGCACGTCATTTGCTACAGCTGTTGACATGCAGTGGCTTTGATGTCCCGTGACATCATGCATAAAGAAGCAGCATAATTGAGAGAAGTAAGAAAGTAATGTTGACTCTAGGAGAATTATATAAGATCTCATAAGAGTGACATTTGAACTTGGAGGATGAGTAAGAATTGGACAGACGGAGATGGAGACGAAAAAACATTCCACATGTCAGGAATAACATTAGAGAGGGAATAAATAAATATTTGGTCTGTGAACTGAAATCCTGACTAACCACTCAGTTTGACCAGACTTGGGGAAATAAGACTGAGAAGGATGCTTTGCCAGGGAAAGCCTTGACTATGGGCGCAGGAATTTTATTTTACTTGTAGAAACCACTGGCAGAGCGATATGATCAAAATGGCTTTAAGATGTTGGAAGTTGATATGTAATTAATTTATAACACCCTTTAATATAAAAACCATTGTCAGAATAATTTTGGTAAAAATTAACACTAAGACAAATAACAAAACTGTCTTTTGTTTTCTGTTTTTTTCCAGTTTCTGACCAGCTTCAACTAAGGATTCATTTGATCTGTAAGCAATTTTGGATGCAGGCAGATAAGGAATCTCAAAAAAATTTTTTAGAAGATGTTCCTAAGCTCACTCTGTTCTTACAGAATGTATTTGGATCTTCTGACTCCAAGCTCACCATCTCCTGAGTATCGTCATGGTAGGGACTGACATTTTACATTTCTTTGCCTTCTTTAAATCATCTTGTTCTTCCCACACAGAAATTGATACAAGTCAGCAAGGTCTGTTTCAGCATAAATGATAAAAGCTAATATAGGCATTATTATGGCACAGTGAAATATGTTCTCTGTGAATGAGGTAAATTAATCCTAACAACTGCTCAAAGTAGGTACCTTTTCCATTTTATAGCTAAGGAAATTGAAGCACAGTCCCACATACTTGCAGCTATTAAGTCTCAGAGCCTGGATTTGAACTCATGATGCAGGGCTTGGGTGTGTAAACTTGTATCACCATGTCTAATTATTTTTCCAAGAGCAAGAGTTTTTTAGTGGGGGGTGGTTAATATAAATGTAAATGCAAAATAAACAACATTTTAAAGATAAGAGACTTATTTCTGGTCTTGACAGAACATATATAATAATATTTTGCAATAACAATCATAATGTAAATCTCTTCAGTGATGTATTTGAAAGTGACAATTTAGATTTACAGGTTTTCCATGGGCTGTTAAGACAATCTTTGTAGCATCCTAGTCCTTTTATGAGCACCTTCTAGCTAACCTTGAGTTGTGCATGGTGAGAACAAACAGAAGGCAATGGTTATAGGATCTATTCCTGCTGGTTTTAGCAGTTGGTAGCAAGTGTCTTAAATGCCTTCTTAAATAAGGAAAGCAGAAATAATTTCTATCTGATTGTAAATAAAAGCAAGCATCGTCTCTCTTTCTTTGATTTCTCTTTATATATTATATCAACAAGTACTCACTGCTATGATATTTGCCACAGGCATCAGATCCAGCTTGTGGGACTCTTTTCCCAAAGTGACTGGCATAATCATGAGCAGGCCAAATCATGAGGTCTTAGGGTTTGGGCTTGTCCACTAACAGAAAATTTAATTTTGCTGATGGAGTACATTTGAGCCACATCTGAGTAATCGTCTGTCTAATTTATGGTTTTAGAAAGATAAAAGGAGGCATCAAGATGAGAAAGAGAACAACTAAGATGATTCATGGAAAATGAATTTGGAAATGTGGCAGAGCTCAGAAAGCTGCGAAAAGCAGTAGCTTTTCTTTTCCCATTAGCCAACCTTGTCTCTTTCCTTCTCATCCTCTTCCTGCTCCTTGTCTACCTTTTTCAGGAGAATCATCAGAGTGCAAGTTCAGGTTCCCTGTAGATGTCAAGATAGTTAATACAGGGCCAAAGTACTTAATGAGCTTAAAACTTACCTTTAGAAAGAGACTGCAGACCTCTGCTATACATAGGAAGGTTGAGTCTTTTTTTTTGTAAATGAAGGTATTCATAGTCCAGGAAGTCAGAAGCTCCAAACAAAATGATCTCTGTAATAGCTAGTATCCAATAAAAAGGGAGGATGGAAAATGCCATTGGAATTCTAATAGGAGTTACATTGAATCTGTAGATTGCTTTGGGTAGTATGGATATCTTAACAATATTAATTTCCCAATCCATGAGCAATAGATATCTTTTCATCTATCTGTGTACTTCTTCAAGTTCTTTTATCGCTGTTGGTGGGCATCTGAATTGTTGTAGTCACGACTGAAAACAGTATGGAAGTTCCTCAAAAAGTTAAAAATTAACCTACCATGTGATCCAGCAATTCTTCTTCATGTGATCCTACCATGTGACTGAGTGTGTACACACACACACATTCAATTGCTGGTATCACATGGTAGGTATCAATCTGAAGAAAATAAAAATACTAATTTGAAAAGATATTTGCACTCCTATGTTTACTGCAGCATTATTTACAGTAGTTAAACTATGAAAACAACAAATAAGTGCTCATTGATGGATGGCTGGATAAAGAAGACATGGTATACATAAACAATAGAATACTACTCAGCCATTAAGAAACTGAAATTTTGCCATTTACAACAACATGGATGGAACTTGAAGGTATTAAGCTCAGTGAAATCAGTCAGATAGAGAAAGACAAATGCCACATGATTTTACTTACATGTAGAATCTAAAAATCAAAACAAAAAATTTAAAAAAACCAAGATTTATAGATGCAGAAGACAGACTAATGGTTGCCAGAGGGAAGGGAGGTGGGGGTGGGGTGAAATAGGTAAAGGGGGCAAGTACAAGCTTCCGGTTAAAATGAAGGTAATGGGGATGTAAAGTACGACATGAGGAATATAGTCAATAATGTTGTGATCACTTTGTGTGGTGACAGATGATAAACAGACTTAATTCAGTGATCAGTTCACAGTGTCTACAAGTGTTGAATCACTATGTTGTACCTGAAACTAATGACATTATATGTTAATATATATGTGTATATGACATACTATATATAGAGAGAGCTTCCGAGTTGGTGCTAGTGGTAAAGAACCCACTTGCCACTGCAGGAGATATAAGAGATGTGTGTAAAATGTTTGATCCCTGGGTTGGGAAGATCCCCTGGAGTAGGAAATGGCAACCTACTCCAGTGTTCTTGCCTGGAAAACTCTATGGACAGAGGAGCCTGGTGGGCTACAGTCCATGGGGCTGCAAAGAGTTGCACATGACTGAGTGTGTACACACACACACATTCACACACATACATAGATACGGGAAAGTGACCTCTTAAGGTTTTTTGTTCAATGATTCCTACAATGGAAATCAGGTAGAGTCTCCCCACTGCACATGGTTTTTTTTTCACCCATCAATGTGAATACACAATCCTACCCCAGGGGCTTAGCCTTCTCCTTCCCAGCCATCATTTGTTTAGAAGAGTCTGGATTTTTCCAAGATGAAAAATATTGATATTCTAAGAATTCAGGTTCACAGAAAGAACAAGTATGGACCTGAGGCTTGTCCTCCTACCTAGGGGTGAAGAGCTAGAAATCACACACTGTTCAAACATGGAAGATAAGCTTCAACTGTCATGATGTGGGGCAAAGCCAACAAGTCTTATTTTCAAAAAAATCCCTATGACATTCGTCTTCAACTTTGAATTGAGCAAGTTGCTAAACCTTGCTAGCCTTTAATTTCTAAGTCTTTAAAAAGGCAATCAGACTTATTGGTCTTCAGGATTGTTGTGAGAAGGAACTAAGTCTGCTTGGCAAAGTGGTTAAGACGAAGCCTGGTCACTTGGTGGTTCTATTCACCTTTCCTCATAAATACCGCATTTCATCATGAAGAATAAGAAGAGCTTTAGAACAGAGTGAAGAGGTTAAAGTTGTTATAGGCCTGGGCGTTGTGAACCCAAGTCCCATACATACTGCCAACGGTCACTGAAAGAATATCTCTCTTTTTCCACACTCTTCTCCTTCTCCCAACCCTTCGTAGTTTATGAACTTTTTTTACTTGTATTAGGTGTTTGTGAAGAGAGAAAGAGGAAGAAAGGTAAATGGTCAATTCTTGATTTGGGAAACCTACTGTGGTCTTATCCAAAACTGATCTTGAGCTTCCAGAATCAGTTTGTATTTTGGAACATGAGGTCCAAGTTGAAAGGGGAAACTCAAGTGCTAGAACCAATCTCATCTTACTCAGAGAACTATGACTTTTCCCTCTCTGTTGAAGTCCAGCTATCTGGCTATCTTCAAAAAAGTATTATTCTAATCTACTTAAAGCCTTTCCCAGTCTCCCCCTAAACCCCCATCCCATCCAGGCTGGCACGTAACATTGAACGAGTTCCATGTGCTATACAGTAGGTTTTTGTTGGTTACACATCTTAAATATAGCAGTGTATATATATTATATATACACATATATATATATAATATATATTGCTGAGTCCCTTCACTTTTCACTTGAAACTATCACAACATTGTTAATTGGCCATACCCCAGTACAATTCTGGTGTTTAAAAAAAAAGCCTTTCCCAGGTGACTTGGTGATAAAGAACCCACGTGCCAATGCAGGAGACTTGGATTTGATCCCTGGATTGGGAAAATCCCCTGGGGGTGGGGAATGGGCACCCCCATGGACAGAGGAGCCTAGTGGGCTACAGTCCATGGGGTTGCAATAAAGCTGGACATGACTGAACGATTGAACATGCACACACAATCTACTTAAATTTTACCCAAGTATGGTTTCCTTGTCTCTTTACAGAATCATTTAAATCATGGGAAATATTTTAAGCAGTTTTTTAAAGCATAGTGTTGATCCAACAAAATGGAGAGCCAGAACTATGGTTGTATATTGACCCTGGCAAGAGATATTTGTTCAAAATGTGCTGATGTTTTGAAATCTCCATTCTGGTTTGGAAACCCAGTTCCCTGTTTTTCAGTCAGGGTGCTACCACTTCATTTCAAGTATGCTGCGATCTCAAGAGTTTCCCTTACTCCAGCATGTGTAAACCAGTGCCAGGCGTATATCAACATGTATTTTCAGATTTGTTTCTCTCTTTGCCATTTTTACTTTTGCACAATGGAGAGAGAGGGGAAAAGTAGAAGAGATGATTTTTAAAGAAAAGCCTAGAGGGGAAAGACTTTGGCCAGAAGTGGAATTTTTATATCCTTTGCATAAGCTTTAGGTATATGTCTATTGGAAAATCCAATGAAGATAAATGCTTTTAAAAGGCTTAAAAATTAGAGAAATTTTAGGAAAAGCTTTTCTACTACAGGGCCTCTGTGGTAGAAATGTGTTGTGCCTTCTAGAGTAGTAATCAGCTGCATCTCCACATGGAATGGGAGTGCTGGAAAGGACAGCGCTTGGAATAGAAACACCTGGACTCAAGTTCTGGCTTTGCTCACTTCTAAGGGTGCTTTTCCAGCCAAGTCTCTGGCGCGCTTATTTGTTTATAAGTGATTGCATCTTCCTAAATGGCCTTTAATATCATTTCTAGCTCAGAAGACTCTAACTGTGGCTTTCTCCAAACTCCACGAATAGGGCCTTTTGAGTTATCTGCTTTGTGATTCTGAATGGTCTCACTTCAGGTTGACCACTGTGTGGAGAAAGAGAAGAAAGGTCTGAAAAGGGACTCTGGGTAGCTGTGATACCATCTGGCACAAAGAATAGTTGTACTACCAGCATTTCTGCTTCCTAAAAAAAAATACGATGTGTGGAAGTGGACAAAGGCAGAATAAGGGTGGGAGCCTCTGGAATGTTCACTTTATTCATCTCCCCATGATTGGCAGCCAGCCGTGACATTATCACTCAGTGCATCTATGTTGCCATTCAAAACAGTTGTTGCAACTGCTCAGCAGAGAACTGTGAGCCAGTGTAGCCCTGTCCTCTCTCTCTCTTAGTGGGTGGAGAGGATGTTCACACAACTTGCTTTGAAGAGTATTAGTGGTTTGAATCAAGGTCTGGTGATGGTCGGTAGAATTTCTCTAACTCCTTATGTGGTCTCATTTTTAAGAAAAATGTGTTCCTCCTTCTGCTATATATAGTGTATACATGTTGCCTAACAGATCATAACCTCAACACCAAGATATGACCACATTTTGGAAATGGATCTTATAAGAAATATACCAATAAGTAGCCAAAGAGGGGTGAGAGGTAGGAAATACATTCACATAGGGAAATAAACCTGGAGAAGCAAAGTAACCTTTGCGACTGGTACAGATTGTTATGTTACACTGCACCTCCTGTGGGACTCAGCTAAATGTTTCAGAAGAGTGAAAGCATTGTTGACACTGAAAAGCTACAGTAAGGAATCGGGATAAGGCAATTTTGTTCTCTAGTTCTCATAGAAGAAAAGAATCCCGTGCACACCAGGAAAATAATTTTGGAAACTCACTTAATTGTGAAGGTGATGCTGAGCCAGCTTGTGGCTAGAGACAAAGGAATTATTGTTCGCTTCCCGTAAATGCTTTCCCATATGTAAAGTGAGGCTGATCCTAGCAGGTGACTTCAGAGATGTGGAAATATTTAACCACCAATGAATAAATCTTGAATATGCTTAAAAAATGCAAAGTGTAACCTTTAAAATAAAATTGTGGCTGTCACATTTTGAGACTGAAAGCTCAAAAAGTAGAGCTTGTTTATACCAACCACAAAGGCCAAGGACCTGTGGTTTTATTGGATTTCTCATCCCAAGAAAATATTTACACTTGGAGGAGATGATGTGTTTTTAACTATAAAAGCCATACATAGAATACTTGTGGAGAATGTTGCAAATAAAAAAAATTTTTTCCCCCTTACCTTGGCAAAATTGACAGTTCTGCTTAAGGCATCAAAAAATGGGTGAAATAAAGAATCGTGCTCCTTTTAAATGGGTGAAGCTTTAAAATTCTTAGTGGGGAGGTACATGGGTGATTGCCCTGAAGGAAAAAAGATCTTTGGTGAGTGTCCTGCTTTTTACTACCACAAAATTCCAGTCACTAGAATTTTTGGAAGCTCAGATACACGAGAGGGAAAGAAAAGAAAACAGAACAGGATGAGAAGTGTAGGCGAAGCTCAACAAACCACAGGCAAAATGGAATAAAGGAACACTGTACGAAAATTAAGGCAATGTTGGGGAGTTTAACAATATTTGCCATTCAATCATTGACAATCCAATTTAAAAAACTATTAAAACAATTATTGATTTAGGGATCAATTGGTTTGGGGAAAGAAAAATACCCCAGACTAAATGTTTGCCTTTTGCATTAGCAATTATGCCATAAAAGGCATTTTTAGCAAAAGCCTCCAGGCTTCTAAATAACAGAGGCAGAAATAAAACAAAATCTGTGAACTGGAGAAAGTGATCCAGAAAAGGATGTGGCAACACATGCTGGTATTTTGCCCTAACAAAAGTGATATCCAAACACATGAAAATAGAAGGGGCCAGGCCTCAGCCTTAATGTTCCCTATTGCTTTTCTCACTTTTATAGTTTCTGAATGCCTCTCTAAAGAACATAAGGCCAACCCCATGAGAACTACATAAAGAACTTCTTAAACTGTATTATTGGATTGATATTTAAGTGTAGAAAATGTAGCAAATATTGCTTGGAGCACAGGTGAGCGATCCAAAGAATTCAGTGTTTTTTTTTTTTTTTTTTGATTACCCTGATGTGAATAAAAAAAATCACTGATGAAAAAATATCACTGAAGTGATCGTATACACACATACCTGATCCAGTTCCTGGTAGAGAGCTCCTAAAGCCCTTGTAATTTCCTGAGTTTCAGGACCATCTTTTATTCTAAAGGAGTGACTCTTGGGGGGCTTCTAGGTGGGGGTTGATCATAAGAAAGACCCAATCATGAGTAGCAGCTTGGAATTTTCAGCCCCACCTCTCATTCTCTAGAGAGGAAATGGCCTGGAAGTGGAGATAATAATCGATCATGCTGGTGATATGAAGCTTCCATAGAATCCCAACAAGTTTGGGGGCTTCCTTGGTGGCTAGGAAAATAAAGAATCTGCCTGCAATGTGGGAGACCCAGGTTTAATCCCTGGGTTGGAAAGATCCCCTGGAGAAGGGAATGGCTACCCACTCCAGTATTCTTGTTTGGAGAATTCGTGGACAGAGATGCCTGGTGGGCTATGGTCCATGAGGTCACACAGAGTCAGACATGACTGACTAACATGAAGTTTGGAGAGCTTCCAGGTTGGTGAGCACATCCTAGCTGGGGTGGTGACATGCCAAACTCCACGGGGACAGAAATTCCTGTACTTGAGATCCTTCTGGACCTTACTCTACATGTCTCTTCATTTGGCTGCTCATTTCTACCCTTGATCGTACTCTTTATTATAGAGTACACTGACATAAAGAAAGTTTCTCTGAGTCTGTCACCTGCTCTAATAAAAGTTAAGCACAAGGAAGGGGGTGTGGGAACCAACTTAGTCAGGAGGATGGGTAACAACTTGGGCCTTGCAACTGGCCTCTGAAGGTGGTCGGTGGCACTGAGCGCCTGACTCATGGGGTCTGATTTTAGCTCTAGGCAGACTGTCAGAACTGATGCGTATTGGCAGCCACCCAGCTGGCATCAGAGATTAGTCAATGAGGGAAAACCTCACTTCTGATGTCAGAAGTCTTGTAAGAATCAAGAAAAAGTGCATTTTTCCTAGACAAGTGAGACATTCATTTTCATAGTGTTTCATGGACTACACAGGGATTTGATTGGAATAACAAATGGCAAAAGGCCACAAGTCCAGTGAGAGGGGGGCCCCTAAGGTCCCATGCTAACTGGAATTAGTGGAGGACGTTTTTCCATATGCCCATGTGACTTCTGTTCTGGCTCAATTCTTTGGTTGAATTTGTATAAACAAGAGCTCCTACTGCTGCTAAGTCACTTCAGTCGTGTCTGACTCTGTGTGACCCCATAGATGGCAGGCCACCAGGCTCCCCTGTTCCTGGGATTCTCCAGGCAAGAACACTGGAGTGGGTTCACATTTCCTTCTCCAATGCATGAAAGTGAAAGTGAAAGTGAAGTTGCTCAGTCGTGTCTGACTCTTAGCGACCCAATGGACTGCAGCCTACCAGGCTCCTCCATTCATGGGATTTTCCAGGCAAGAGTACTGGAGTGGGGTGCCATTGCCTTCTCCGATAAACAAGAGCAGGTACTTGTAAAGGTGTGAGAATCCATTTCATAGAGGCCGTGACTAATGAGAGAAGCCATTCATTCACAAGTGTGAGCCGTGGAAACAAATTGCTTCTATGCATCTCATAATTGCACATCTTCACACTTTCTTTAAGTCTGGAGGCTGGCGCCACCCCTCAGTGCCCTCCCACTGCCAAGTTAAATTGACAGAGGGAATTAGCTTCTTTAATACATTACGGTATCTGCAGCCATGAAATTAAAAGATGCTTACTCCTTGGAAGAAAAGTTATGACCAACCTAGATAGTATATTCCAAAGCAGAGACATTACTTTGCTGACTAAGGTCCATCTAGTCAAGGCTGTGGTTTTTCCAGTGGTCATATATGGATGTGAGAGATGGACTGTGAAGAAGGCTGAGCACCGAAGAATTGATGCTTTTGAACTGTGGTGCTGGAGAAGACTCTTGAGAGTCCCTTGGACTGCAAGGAGATCCAACCAGTCCATTCTGAAGGAGATCAGCTGTGGGATTTCTTTGGAAGGAATGATGCTTAAGCTGAATCTCCAGTACTTTGGCCACCTCATGCGAAGAGTTGACTCATTGGAAAAGACTCTGATGCTGGGAGGGATTGGGGGCAGGAGGAGAAGGGGACGACAGAGGATGAGATGGCTGGATGGAATCACTGACTAGATGGATGTGAGTCTGAGTGAACTCCGAGAGTTGGTGATGGACAGGGAGGCCTGGCGTGCTGCAATTCATGGGGTTGCAAAGAGTTGGACATGACTGAGTGAGTGAACTGAACTGAACTGAATACATTATATCTGAAAAGATCCCTGCCCAACCCAGCTTGTTGCTATCTTTATAGCCTTCTGAATGTCAAACTGTTACCATTTTTTTCTTTAACATTTTATTTTGAAACAGTTGTTAAGATCCATAGGAAGCTGCTCAGAGATGTACAAGTTATTCCTGTGCCCCCTTCACCAAGTATACGCCAATGTTAATGTCTTACAGCAGACATTATGGTACAATATTAAAACTAGGGAACTGACATTGTACAAATTCCATGTCGCCAGCTAACACACGTGCTCTTCCTGAGTATGTGTGTAGCTCTGTGCAGTAATCACCGCCATAATTAGCTACTTTACCTTTACCCCAAGGATCCCTTCTGCTGTCCCTTTAGAGCCAGTCTCCCATCCCTAATCCCAGGCAGCCCTTAGTCTGTTCTGCATTGTATAATTGTTATTTCACAGGTGTGAAATAAGAATGGAATTGTACACTATTCAATTTGCTACCTTGAATATGTAGCAATGTGTTACCCATGACTGTTCTTGATGAAGCATCAGCTGTGGGCCTGGCACTTTTCTTAGTGTTTCCGCATATGTGGTCTGACATATGCTCTCCCCTCACAACAGGGTTAAACTGAGAACCATCACGAGCTTACAGATGAGGAAAGTGTTATTCAGAGAGGTAAGGGCATCTAAGCCTACACACCTATGAAACAGCCAGGCCATCCTCACATGGGGCCCTTTGGTTGACACCCAAGCTCACATACCTCTACTACTCACTGTTTTAGAAAAGAGAGGTCTGCTGTGGTTTGAAAATACTCAATACTCCAATTTCCTTCCCGATAAAAACCACCAAAGGGAAAGCTAATCAGCATCTTCCTTACAGTCAGAGGTAAAATTATTGTTTGGGCATGGGTTTAAAAACAGATGAAAATAATGGCCTAAGACAGAGCTATACAAATTTCAGACCTTTGGATATCACTTTTAACACTGTTTCATTATTTTGCAGTAGCTTTGTGATTCTTGAGTTACCACTTAATTTATATGGACTCTTTTTTTTTTACTTAAAATTTTTATTAAGTTTAAAATTTATAAAGAAAAACTTATACCATGGTGGTATATAGAAAACTAGCACCATGTGTTATAAGAAGCATCATGTAGGATGTACCTAGAAAAGTGTATAAGGAAAGTATGGCGATTTTATTAAGTTTTAGCTCCCTCCTTTTTCAGATTTCCTCCCTTCCAGCTCCTCTTCTCCCTCAAGTTCCATTCACTCTCTCCCACCAAGCTGCAAGGACAGAGAGGTTTTTTGCTTGTTTTCCGAGGAGTGTCCTCAGGGTAAACATCTTGAAAAATGAATGGCCCTATGGTTCACTTCTGTCTTTCATGGTTTGAGCCTTCCCCAGTTTCCACCTGGAGAAGGCAATAGGACCCCACTCCAGTACTCTTGCCTGGAAAATCCGGTGGATGGAGGAGCCTGGTGGGCTGCAGTCCATGGGGTCGCTAAGAGTCAGACATGGCTGAGCGATTTCACTTTCACTTTTCACTTTCGTGCATTGGAGAAGGAAATGGCAACCCACTCCAGTGTTCTTGCCAAGGAGAATCCCAGGGACGGGGTAGCCTGATGGGCTGCCGTCTATGGGGTTGCACAGAGTTGGACACGACTGAAGCGACTTAGCAGCAGCAGCAGCAGCAGCAGCAGCAGTTTCCACCCACTTTTGCATCATCTTCAGTTTCTTTAAAAAGTTGTCTCTGGTATTATGTTAAGACTTTGCAATTGGAATTTTCAAAAGGATAATTCTGACAAATGCTACTCTGGCATGATCGGAGGCTAGAATTTTTGCTTTATCACAGTTAGAAATAGATTTTTGTGTTTTTACTTGCTGGTTTGTGTGTATATTGTTTGTCTCTTCCATGAATCTCTAAGCACAGGAAATGAATGTTATAAAAAAGGGTTCCCCAGGAAAAATTCTCATTTGTCACAAGCTCCTTCTCACTGACCTTAACTATTTTGGCATGTTTTAACAGCCTCACCTTGATTTCAAGAGTATTATTAATATATTGCTCACACTTTATGCATTTTGATTATATATGAAGGTTACAATGCAAGAAATCGTTAGAATGAAACAACATAGAACACAGGAAATGAGAATGGAATAATAATATTTTATAATCATTTAAAATGAGCAGAGTACATTTTAGCTCTAAACATTATGAACAGAAATGTAAGTTGAGGGCTGGTATCGCCCAAGGAAGGGGATCCCAAATAAAAGGAATATGGGTTCTGTATAGTGTTGCCTTCTGGAAGGCGGTGAGGAGGGCTCCTTGACTTGTTCAGAGGCTGAGATGCCCCATACTGTTAGTGCACCACACTCGCTGGTGGATCTTCGTGCCAGCTACTCTAAGACCCAGAAGTTTCACAGACAACTTTTTGGATGGAGTTCTCTAAGGAGTAGCCTTACTGTCTGCTCCTTGAACCTAAATCCTAAACCCACTTCAGCCAGTGGTCCCAGAGGACCACTTTCTCCCTTGATGACCTCACAGGCAAACGGAGCAAAAGTATCAGGTTATACTCTTTCCTCCTCTGTATTCATCTCCTTTCTCTTCTCTGAATCTATAAGGCACGCGGGTGGGGTTTGGGGTGAGTGTGTGTTTAAGTCACTCAATCATGTCCAACTCTTTGCGATTCCACGGACTGTAGCCCACCAGGCTCCTCTTTCCCTCGGATTTTCTAGGCAAGAATACTGGAGTGGATATTGCCATTCCCTTCTCCAGAATAATACACCTAGGGAAACTACAAGTTACTACTTACTTTTTGATTCTTCTCTGGGTAATGTGGGATCAAAATCAGATGTTATTAAAATAAAGTTGGGAGCTTTAATTACTAGATTGAAAAATGATTCAAACCTTGATGGCATATTCAGGAACTGATTTGGTTGGACTGGTTCACTGCTTTTCGTATAGGGTTTAGCATGGTTCCTGGCTCACTGTAAATAATGACTCTACATTTGATGAAGAGTCACTGAGTTTAGGGGAAAAATACACCAAATGAGCTTTGGTATATTAGCTTGCCTGGTTAAGGCAATTCCTGCTCTCAGAAAAGTTATAAACCGATGGAGAAGCCAGGCAGCTAAACACATTTTACAAGGAAATAACCATGAGTGTTATGATTAAGAGGTGCACAAAGTGCAAGGAACACAGGGCAGGCAGACCCAGCTTGTTCTGGGGAGTGTAAATTTCAACTTGCCAATGGAAGAGGAGGAAGAGGTGGTTTTCATATAAAGGGAGGAAAAGTTCCAGCAGAGAAAGCACCGTTTTCCAAGAATCACTGTGGAGAAAGAGCAAGAAGCATGGTCGGCTTGGAAAGCTGAACAAAGTTAAAAGAGCTTATGTGTGCAACAGTGATGTGAGTGTATGGGAAAGGGAGGTGGGAAGCAGGTCATGTGGGCTTTGCATACACCAACAAGTTTGTTTTTCTGGGACAGAGCACAATCTCCGAACAATTAATGTTTTAGAAAGATGGCTCAGGCTGCAGTAGAATCTGTTGGTAGGGAGCCCATTTGGAGGTTTCCAGGCTAGAGATGATTTCCACTGACTTTGCACAAAGAGGCTGGAGGGATGAAGGGAATTTGACACATGTCAGACATGTCGAGGAATTAGAGTCAGCAATGTTTGGATGTGGGCTGCACATGACAGAGAGGAGGAGGACAAGAGGAAAGAATAGTGTCCAGGCTCTGCAGTGGTGCTTGGTTGAGGATCCAAGAGAGAGGTCTGGGCAGGTTCCTTTTGGCCACCCATCACATGCCGCAGAGAAAGCTGTGCTTGCTCTCCAGCATAGCTTGTCTAAAATAACTTGATGATCACTGAAATTATTGTTTCCACTCTCATTTCACATTTTATTTGGCTAGATTCCACCCTTTGATGCCTCCTTTCCAGACTGTGGGCCTCCAATGCATCATTCTTTTCACTTTGGGAAGAAAATCCTTTTGAAGATCCAAACCAATCCCTGAAGCAAGACAGACAATCAAAAATGCTCTCAAACATGCAGACACTCGGGATTTAGGTGGATTAGCTAGAGTCTAGTCCTGAGGCATATGGCACACCTGGGCATTGCCACAGTTTAGTAATAAAGCCTGTTGGCAATCATGGGGCTTCCCAGGTGGCTCAGTGGTAAAGAATCTGCCTGCCAATGCGAGAGATGCAGGAGACACAGGTTCGCTCCCTCAGTCAGAAAGATCCCCTAGAGGAGGAAATGGTTACTTGCTCCAATATTCTTGCCTGGAGAATCCCATGGACAGAGGAGACTGGTGGATATAGTCCATGAGGTTGCAGAGTCGGACACGACTGGGTACACACTGCACACACACACATGTGATCTTAAGCAAGGCCTTATGACCTGAATGTTCTCTTTCTGGTACTTAACACCAGAGCCTAGGTTGAAGCGAGCACCTCCTTGAATTTTGCATCCTGGGCACGTCACTTGCTTCATGCTAATTCCAACTTTAACACATCTCCAAATAGTCCCTGAGAAGGTAAGTGGAGTTTAGATTATTTTGATGGAGAGGTGTTTTTAGGAAGATAATCTGAGTGGCTAAATCCAAGTTGATGGAATAACAATTCTGACGAACTTAAATCATGCTGATGGACAGACCGACTCCCTGGCAGCTGGGCTATGAATGATGTCCCAAGAAGTGCAGCTAATAGAATCTGACACCACAGCTGTGGGTGTGTGCTGGAAGGCTCCCAGAAGGCCTTCTAAGAGCTCTGCCTCTACTGATTGCCTTTTGTTCTTAGTGCTTCTAAGCTCAGTGGTTGAGCTCTGAGTGATATTGAGTGGTTCCTGTGATTACTTGTATGCCATTGCTAGTACCAGCTTGTCAACACCTTGATGGGCAGACCATGTTTTTTTGATTTGTTTTGAAAATTACTCAATAGTAAATCCTTAATTATATAGCAGTATGGCTTTTTGAAATGATAAGTGAAACATTGCTGTTGTTTTATATTGCTTTCATGGTACATCTAATGGCATGTATGGCCTTCAATAAATAAATGCAAATGATGTAATTGAATCCCATTTGAGCCTGCCATTAATTATCTCACAGATCTCTTCACTGCAGCACTGGTGATATGGGCCAACATTAAAAACAGGAGGAAAAAAAATCCAGCAAAGTTCCTTTATTTGGAGGGGATTTATGATATACAAGAGGTACATATGAATCGCGTATATATGTAAGGACATGATATATATATATCGTGTCCCTGTATATAGGGACTTTCATGTACCTATGTCTATATTCACTGATACACATCTACATAAAACCACACGTGTAGATAGACATAAACATGAAAATAAATATTATAGATATGGACACATATACATATATAGATACAGATACAAGTACACACACAGTGGAAATATATACATATATTGTACATGGATCTTTTGGTTGCAAGTAACAGGAAACTCAACCCAATAGGCCTAAACCATAAAGGGAATTTGTTGGTTCTCAAAGGTTCAGTTTCTTCCATCTTTTCTCCAGATCCCAAAGCTAGCCCTCTTTATGTTGTTGAAATGGTTGCCAAGGCCTTCCAAATTAGCAGGAAGAGCATGTCTTTTTAAATACCTTCTATGAAAGAGTGAGACACTTCTTTCTCAGAAACTGTAACGTATGTTTTCTTATGTCTCATTGTTTGATTGGATTTCAAGCCCAACTCAGATCTAATCCCTGTAACCAACGAGATGTGACGATGGCCTTAAATTAATCCCTGGAATTGGTGGGTTGTTGGGTAGGGTGCCGTGTCAGTGTCTCCACAAGCAGATTGGATGCACAGGGGAAAGGCAGATACCCAGGAAAATCAGATTCACTTACTGAGAGCACCCTGAGAACTGGCTGAGTTCTAGGTACCCCAGATCAACAAACTGCTTTAACTGCAGGTGTGCGTGAGGGCACACACACACACACACACACACACACACACGTCAGAATCTTCACAATTCAAGATTTCTTTTCTAACTGATTTGCTTTCTGTACTTCATGTTTTGATAGATTCTATCTGTGAAGAAACTGAGAGCATTGTTATAACTAATTCATTTTTGCATTTTCATGCATGAGAAGCTGGTAATACCACAATGAGTTTATGCAATTCCAGCCTAAAGCAATAAAATGGATGTTTTAGATAGCTTGAGAGATGCTCTAGAAAGTAAATGTACAATTGCAATTAGACATACTGAAATATTAAAATAGCTTGCTGACTCTCAGGAGTCCAGGGCCCTGTTTGGGATGCACTTTTATAAAATATGCACCCTTAGATGAAGATTTAAGATCTTTCTTGGCAAAGGCAGAAAATCGAGATGCATAATCCACTGCACACACAGCTGCACATACACTTGCCCTGTGGTGTGCCTCATCCCACCCTGTCCTCCTTCACTTTCTGTCTTACCTGCTGTTTCCTCCCGTGATAGGATATCACAACAGGATCCCCTGCTGGAAAAAAGTATTTTGAAGTCACCAAAATACTTGGTTTTAAAAGCCCAGATTCCTTGGGCTTTTAGTTTGTGTCTGATCTCAGTGGTTTAGCAAACATTTATTTCTAATTCACACCAT
>SJYV01051165.1:2402352-2454277 GCA_006410875.1 Neotragus pygmaeus
ATTTTGCATCCTGGGCACGTCACTTGCTTCATGCTAATTCCAACTTTAACACATCTCCAAATAGTCCCTGAGAAGGTAAGTGGAGTTTAGATTATTTTGATGGAGAGGTGTTTTTAGGAAGATAATCTGAGTGGCTAAATCCAAGTTGATGGAATAACAATTCTGACGAACTTAAATCATGCTGATGGACAGACCGACTCCCTGGCAGCTGGGCTATGAATGATGTCCCAAGAAGTGCAGCTAATAGAATCTGACACCACAGCTGTGGGTGTGTGCTGGAAGGCTCCCAGAAGGCCTTCTAAGAGCTCTGCCTCTACTGATTGCCTTTTGTTCTTAGTGCTTCTAAGCTCAGTGGTTGAGCTCTGAGTGATATTGAGTGGTTCCTGTGATTACTTGTATGCCATTGCTAGTACCAGCTTGTCAACACCTTGATGGGCAGACCATGTTTTTTTGATTTGTTTTGAAAATTACTCAATAGTAAATCCTTAATTATATAGCAGTATGGCTTTTTGAAATGATAAGTGAAACATTGCTGTTGTTTTATATTGCTTTCATGGTACATCTAATGGCATGTATGGCCTTCAATAAATAAATGCAAATGATGTAATTGAATCCCATTTGAGCCTGCCATTAATTATCTCACAGATCTCTTCACTGCAGCACTGGTGATATGGGCCAACATTAAAAACAGGAGGAAAAAAAATCCAGCAAAGTTCCTTTATTTGGAGGGGATTTATGATATACAAGAGGTACATATGAATCGCGTATATATGTAAGGACATGATATATATATATCGTGTCCCTGTATATAGGGACTTTCATGTACCTATGTCTATATTCACTGATACACATCTACATAAAACCACACGTGTAGATAGACATAAACATGAAAATAAATATTATAGATATGGACACATATACATATATAGATACAGATACAAGTACACACACAGTGGAAATATATACATATATTGTACATGGATCTTTTGGTTGCAAGTAACAGGAAACTCAACCCAATAGGCCTAAACCATAAAGGGAATTTGTTGGTTCTCAAAGGTTCAGTTTCTTCCATCTTTTCTCCAGATCCCAAAGCTAGCCCTCTTTATGTTGTTGAAATGGTTGCCAAGGCCTTCCAAATTAGCAGGAAGAGCATGTCTTTTTAAATACCTTCTATGAAAGAGTGAGACACTTCTTTCTCAGAAACTGTAACGTATGTTTTCTTATGTCTCATTGTTTGATTGGATTTCAAGCCCAACTCAGATCTAATCCCTGTAACCAACGAGATGTGACGATGGCCTTAAATTAATCCCTGGAATTGGTGGGTTGTTGGGTAGGGTGCCGTGTCAGTGTCTCCACAAGCAGATTGGATGCACAGGGGAAAGGCAGATACCCAGGAAAATCAGATTCACTTACTGAGAGCACCCTGAGAACTGGCTGAGTTCTAGGTACCCCAGATCAACAAACTGCTTTAACTGCAGGTGTGCGTGAGGGCACACACACACACACACACACACACACACACGTCAGAATCTTCACAATTCAAGATTTCTTTTCTAACTGATTTGCTTTCTGTACTTCATGTTTTGATAGATTCTATCTGTGAAGAAACTGAGAGCATTGTTATAACTAATTCATTTTTGCATTTTCATGCATGAGAAGCTGGTAATACCACAATGAGTTTATGCAATTCCAGCCTAAAGCAATAAAATGGATGTTTTAGATAGCTTGAGAGATGCTCTAGAAAGTAAATGTACAATTGCAATTAGACATACTGAAATATTAAAATAGCTTGCTGACTCTCAGGAGTCCAGGGCCCTGTTTGGGATGCACTTTTATAAAATATGCACCCTTAGATGAAGATTTAAGATCTTTCTTGGCAAAGGCAGAAAATCGAGATGCATAATCCACTGCACACACAGCTGCACATACACTTGCCCTGTGGTGTGCCTCATCCCACCCTGTCCTCCTTCACTTTCTGTCTTACCTGCTGTTTCCTCCCGTGATAGGATATCACAACAGGATCCCCTGCTGGAAAAAAGTATTTTGAAGTCACCAAAATACTTGGTTTTAAAAGCCCAGATTCCTTGGGCTTTTAGTTTGTGTCTGATCTCAGTGGTTTAGCAAACATTTATTTCTAATTCACACCATAGTGCAGAGTGGGTTGCTTGTGGGGTTGGTATTGAGACCTGCTTCCCTTGATGATACAGGGAACCAGGTGTCTTCTATTGAAGGAATACCTAGGACATTGAAGTTTTCCAGTGGAGCCTCCATATCTGGTGGCTGGATGAAGGATGATAATGACATATGGATAAAATGTGGATGGTTATGTGGGCAGATTTCCTCCACCTAGCTTGGAAGTGATGCATGTTTTTTCTGTCCACATTCCACTGGCCAGGCCATGGTCATATAGCCATGTTTAACTGCAAGGGAGCAGTTTAATTGTGTGCCCAGATGGAAAAGGAACCAGAATTCGGCTAACCCATAGCAATCTCTGCTGCAGATAGAGAAATGCTCATGTAGAACCTCACTTTTCTCCTGACACAGCTACACAGGCACATGGTGAATGCCAGGGTTTTTGAATCTTGGTCTTTCAGATTGGGAGGGTCAAAGTCTGACTGATGGTGCTGAATCTCTACTGAGTAACAGCTTGTAAGCAAAGAAGAATTTCTGTGAGATCTACTTTTAGATCTACTTTTCTGTGAGATCTACCCTCAGAGGGTACAGCCTTTATAGTCTTTGAGCACTCCAGGATTTTTAGAAAGAGCACAGCTGCAGCCAAACCCATAAGGAAAGTCATATATTCATTTCCCTTCAGTTTTGAATGTGGACAGAGGTCAGTGGCTGTCCTGAATGGCAGGATTTGGTGTACTGTTGTTCCAAGGTGGGACACTAGGAAGGTGGTAGGATCTCAAAGGGATTATTGTGTGGTTCTGAAAGTGAGTTGAACCTGAGGGCTCAGATTTACACCTTTAAAGGGTTCCTATGTCTCAAAAGCTGAGAGTTAGTGGACTGCAGGGGGCAATGGCAGGTGTAGAGACTGGACAGTCGATGTATTAGCATCAACTGCTGCTACTGCTAAGTCACTTCAGTTGTGTCCGACTCTGTGCGACCCCATAGATGGTAGCCCACCAGGCTCCCCCATCCCTGGGATTTTCCAGGCAAGAACACTGGAGTGGGTTGCCATTTCCTTCTCCAGTGCATGAAAGTGAAAAGTGAAAGTGAAGTCGCTACTGCTAAGTTACTTCAGTCGTGTCTGACTCTTAGCGACCCCATGGACTGCAGCCCACCAGGCTCCTCCATCCATGGGATTTTCCAGGCAAGAGTACTGGAGTGGGGTGCCATTGCCTTCTCTGTAGCATCAACTAGTAGGGATTAAAATTGGGAGGTGGGAGGATAGGGACATCAAGCATTTAAAAAATCATCTTCATAAGACCTGAATTTTCTTATTTGGCCCTAAAATCGAGTGGAGGGGACTCTAACAAGTTAAATTACCAGATAGTCTTGCTAGATGGGGCCGTGAAATCAGAATTCTTTCGTATCAAGAAAACTAAGAAATAACTTTTTTTCTTACTGAAGATGGGGGCTGCAAATTCACAGGTCTTATAGCCAGGAGGGTTTTAGTGCGGGAAGTGTTAGTGGAATGAGCTCTCTTTAAGGCAAGAATACAGAGAGATTGTGGGAAGTGAAGAGAGGTATTAAAGAGGGTGCCAGTAGAGCAAAGGTACCCCTGGGGCCTGAAGACCCTTTGGGGGGCCCATACTTATACTGAGACATGATTTGTCTTTTCCACTCTCATCTTTCTTTCCTCCATGAGTGTATAGAGGAGTTTTCCAGAGGCAACAGATCAAATGAAAGCAGATATAAACATCCAGCTGTCTTCTCTTAAGCCAGGCATAAAAGAGATTTGCAAAGATGCAAAATACTCTTCTCACTAAATATTCTTTGTTATATGATTACTTTTCATAAAATATTTATGCTCACATGCTTTTTATTGCTATTTAGATGAATTCATCAGTAAATATTTAAAAAATCTCAGTGTTAATTTCAAATAGAATAAATATTGATAAATACAAATCATATTTTAAAAAAGGCTCTTTAGGGCTTCAGTTCTTTTTAAGGATGTAAAGAGGTTCTGACACCAAGATACTTAAGAATGCTAGATCGTAGAATACCACCAAAGCTGAGAAAAATTAGATTCTGCCATTTGTGGTCTAATAATTTCAGAGAATGTGAAGCACTGAGAAGGTAGATTTTTCTTTTTGGAGAAAAATCATTAGAAGCTAGGGGTTATGGTGTAGATGGCCATTGGTGGGATAAGTAAATGTTGGTAACACTTCACACAGCAATTTGTAAACCTAAAAAATTGCAATACTGCCATCTAGTGTTCTATAGTGAAAATATTTTAATATATATATATATTTTCATTCAGTTTATGATTGCTTCAGACTGAAAGACTAGAGGGACTTTAATAGCACACCCTGTGTTTTTTATTTCACCAAACACATACCCTTTAAATGTCTTCCCTCATTTCCTTTGATAGTTAACCTCTTCTTTTTTCCTGGGATAACTAGAGAGGGTAGGGTTTCAACCTAGCTATACTTTGATCCAATCTTATGTTCCTGTCTTAGACAGTGTAGGATGTATTATTGCTGTCTTGGAAGAACTGGGGGCTTTCCTGGTGACTCAGATGGTAAATAATCTGCCTGCAATGCAGGAGACCCAGGTTTGATCCCTGGTTTGGGAAGATCTCCTGGAGAAGGGAAGGGCTGCCTACTCCAGTATTCTTGCCTGGAGAATCCCATGGGTAGAGGAGCCTGGCGGCCTACAGTCCTTGGGGTTGCAAAGAGTCAGACATGACTGTGCGACTAATACTTGAACTGAAGAAATAACTTTCCTCACTTTGATTTTTCCTAACTCCTCTCTCCCCAGGCATTAAAAAACCCAGCTTAATTTTGGATCCCTTTTAGATGTACAGGAGAGGTGCCTAGGTAGTAGAGAATGTCCCTGTGTACCCTTCGCCCAACTTCCCCTATTGTCAGCATCCTCGTGTGACTGCGGGCCACACACTGTCTCCGGTACAGCGGGTGAGAAGTTCCACATGAAGCACGTGACTGTGAAATTCCAGAAACAGAAGCTCGGGGAGCAGTGAGAGTGAACTGAGGCACAAAATGGGTGACGTATGAATGATTAGGACTTGGCTTGTCATCAGACTTCTCAATCGCCACACCAGAAGCTAGAAAACCATAAACTGATGCTTTGAAAATTCTGAGTGAAAATTATCTGTGTCATAAAATTCCAAAGTAGCCAAATTCTACTAGTGTGAGACATTAGAATAAAGATAATTGTAGGATATTAGAATATCAAGTGTGACATTAGTATAAAGATAATTGTAGGACTACTGGGTTTCAAAAAATATGCCTCCTCTGCCCTTTGTTGGAGAAGGAAATGGCAACCCACTCCAGTATTCTTGCCTGGAGAATCCCAGAGACAGAGGAGCTTGGTGGGCTGCTGTCTATGGGGTCACATAGAGTTGGACACGACTGAAGCGACTTAGCAGCAGCAGCAGCAGCATGCCCTTTGTATCAGAAAGTTATTCAAGGGCTTGCTTCTCTAAAAAGGGAAAAGAAACAAAGAGGGAGAAATCCTAGAGCTGATGAAGGAGGCGGCAGACCAGGTCCATCTGTGGCTGCCTAAGAAATAAACAGTGCAGCGTGGAGCAGAAAAACAGGAGTGTCTGAACATAGATTCATAGCCCAGGCAGACTGTTTGGGGATAAATTAGTGACAAGTATACAGGAAGTTAAATATTAAAACCAGACAGTTGATGAACCCTAGAGAAAATAAAAAGTCTCACATAAGTGTGGTATGCTACATGGTTTAGCTTTGAGCCATACTTGGTCAAATTCATGTAAATAGTGAATATTTATTTAAACAGAAATAGTAATCTAACCACATTGGGGGGAATAGAGGAAGGGAGGAGAAAGAGAGAACACACACATGCTGGGATCTTCCACCCTTCTATCCAGAAGTCAATAGTTACTATGGAAAATTGAAAAACAAATTAAGAAGCACCATTATCAGCCTATTGCTTAGACATACATACCTATGCTGAGCAGGCTTCAGTCGTGTAGCCTGAATCTCAGTCTCCTCTGTCCATGGGATTCTCCAGGCAAGAATACTGGAGTGGGTTGCCGTGTTTTCTCTATGGGATCATCCACACCCAGGGATCCAACCGCCTTTCTTATGCCTCTTGCATTGGCAGGCAGGTTCTTTACTACTAGCGCCACCCGGGAAGCAACATGAAAATAAAACCCAGCAGAAACAGCTGAGAATAGTTACCTCTAGGGCACGGGGATAAGGAACTGTGAGGAAATGATCAAGGGAAAGTTCTAGGAGGATTAAAGAAAGTTAAGTCGCTCAGTCGTGTCTGACTCGGTGACCCTAAGGACTGCAGCCTACTAGGTTTCTCCGTCTATGGAATTTTCCAGGCAAGAGTACTAGAGTGGGTTGCCGTTTCCTTCGCCAGGGGATCTTCTGGACTCGGGGATCGAACCTGGGTCTCCCTCACTGCAGGCAGACGCTTTATCAACTGAGCCAGCAGAGAAGCCCAAAGTGAAAGTGAAAGTCGCCCAGTCGTGTCTGACTCTTTGTCACCACAAGGACTGTACAGTCCATGGAATTTTCTAGGCCAGAATACTGGGGTGAGTAGCCTTTCCCTTCTCCAGGGGATCTTCCCAACCCAGGGATCAAACGCAGGTCTCTCGCATTGCGGGCGAATTCTTTACCAGCTGAGCCACAAGGGTTTACGTGACTTTTAAAAGCAATGTCCATGTATTTCATTAAAAGGGGAAAGATTAGAAGGACAGGTACCCTGCCAAAGCAGGGACTGGGTCTGTGCCCAGGCTGGTCCAACTTTGTTGAGAATCAGGGAGTGTCCGGAGAAGAAACTATAGACACTCCCCCTGAACACAGTGACTTGACTCCTATCAGGGCTGTGGCCATTCAGCAGAGTCGTTTAATCAGGCTCCCTTCTTGTTTGCATATTCGCTCACGATCCGAGATTTCAGTCAGGGTGAGAGTTCACTTACTCTTTGCGCAACTGCGGGACTCCGCCTGAAAGGTGCCGCTCCGTTGTCCGGGGCGGCTGTCTCTGAAACACATGGCTTTCCCTGCAGGATTTGGATGGGGGGCAGCCACCTCAGCTTATCAAGTGGAAGGTAGGAGAAACTCCTTGCCCTTCTCTAGGGGTGGGCTGGATGCCTTCTCACAGATTCTGTATGTTTGCAGAAGAAGGTGGGGATAAGGAGGCAAAAAAAAAAAAAAAAAAAAGGAAGGGAAGGCACTGTGCCTGCATGCTAAGTCGCTTCAGTTGTGTCCGACTCTGTGCGACCCCATGGACAATAGCCCGCCTGGCTCCTCTGTCCTTGGGGATTCTCCAGGCAAGAATACTGGAGTGGGTTCCCATGCCCTCCTCCAGAGGATCTTCCCAACTCAGGAATCGAAGCTGCATCTGGTAGGCCTTCTGCATTGGCAGGCGGGTTCTTACCACTAGCGCCACCTGGGAAGCCCCAGAAAAGCACTGAAGAGGCCATAACTGTTTAAATGAAACTACCCCTTTTCTCATTGAAGAGGCTCGCTTTCCTTGTCCCTTTAGGCACAAGGGTGGTGGAGGTGACGGGCTGAAGACCCAGTAACAGCTGTATTTTTGGTCGGTTTCAGCTTATCTGAGACATGAGTGTACATTGAACAAGTTGCTTTCATCATTTGTTTCTTAAACACATTGGCCATAACCTCCCTAAAAATGAAAACAGTTGCTCCTGTTGGTTGGAAAATATTGACTAAGTACCTTCAAAGATTTAAAGAGATGTTGAAATTTCAAAGAACATTTCAAGGGATGTTCTTCAGTTGGGAGAGGTGTCCTGTTCTATTTCTATTGAGCACCCCCCTCCCCCCACCATTTCTGGGATGGCTGATAAGTAAAGGGACGCAACTGTGAGAGGTCAAAGAAGATCCAGAATGAAGTTGGTCTCCATTCACATCCATGGAACTGCCAGGTAGAAGCCGTCTTCCATGGGGACTCTGTGTTTTGACACACATATGCTCTGCTGGCTCAGATGGTAAAGAGTCAGCGTGCAATGTGGGAGACCCAGCTTCGATCTCTGGGTTGGGAAGATCCCCTGGAGGAGGGCATGGCAACTGACTCCATTATTCTTGCCTGGAGAACCCCATGGACAGAGGAGCCTGGCAGGGCTGCAGTGCATGGGGTTGCAGAGAGTCAGACACGACCGAGGAACCAATACTTTCATACTTTCGTGCTCTGATACAAGGCATGCTCAAAAGGTCTGGGAATGTCCAGTTTACCAAGATCCCACATCACTTTTCTCTCTCTCTCTGTAGTACCGTCTTCATCTTTTCCCAGATAATCTCCACTTGTTCAGTGTGGGTGACCTGACAGGGATGACCCTCTAGGAGTAAAAATGAGTGATATCACATTGGCTACTTTCCTTCTCAGAAGAGAGGTCAGACAGAACTGAGAGAGGATTGCAGAGTGCTGGAATGGAGTGAACAGAATCAGGTTCTAGAAGGAGCATAGCATGGGGACTAGGATATCAGGCTGTGGAGCCAGACTCCCTGGACCTGGGGTCCATCTCTACTTTTTCCTAACTCTGTGTGACTTTGGGCAAGTTCCTCAACTTCTCTGTGCCTTCTCATGTAAACGGGGATAATGATGGTACTATCAACCTTATATTGTTGCTGTGAGGTTTAAATACGATGATATATGTTAAATGCTGAATGATTAGTAGGTGATCCCTGAATGGTACTTATATTTAGATGGGGGTCAGTCACAAAGGGATTGCTGAGAATGACTCGCTTTAGAACTCTACAGTAAACTTGGCTGAAATATGCAATCAGTTACCCAAGACAGTGCAGTGGATTTCAGTTCCCAGCTCCAGATCCTGCTCACTCAGGGGCCGGGGGTAAGCATACGGCTCCCTTCTGAGCTTCTCCCTTCACAGGGCTTCCTCATGGCCAGACCTCTTCTGTCTACACCTGGCTTGCTGCTGCCATACTGTAAGCTCTTTATTTGTGATCCCTAGCCCGCTATTGGAGAAGGAAATGGCAACCCACTCTGGTGTTCTTGCATGGAGAATCCCAGGGACTGAGGAGCCTGGTGGGCTGCCATCTATGGGATTGCACAGAGTCGCACACGACTGAAGTGACTTAGCAGCAGCAGCGGCAACCCACTAATGTGTTGTTCACTGTCTAATAACAGCTTTCAGAAGGGAAATTGATCTTCTCTTCTCTTTCTGTCAATGCACAGATGCCTTTTATATGTATGTTTTCTTTTCTTTTCATACTGTTCATGGTGAACTGCCTCTTGAGAAACCTGTATGCAGGTCAGGAAGCAACAGTTAGAACTGGACATGGACCAACAGACTGGTTCCAAATAGGAAAAGGAGTACGTCAAGGCTGTATATTGTCACCCTGCTTATTTAACTTATATGCAGAGTACATCATGAGAAATGCTGGGCTGGAAGAAGCACAAGCTGGAATCAAGATTGCCGGGAGAAATATCAGTAACCTCAGATATGCAGATGATACCACCCTTATGGCAGAAAGTGAAGAGGAACTAAAAAGCCTCTTGATGAAAGTGAAAGAGGAGAGTGAAAAAGTTGGCTTAAAGCTCAATGTTTAGAAAACTAAGATCATGGCATCCGGACTCATCACTTCATGGCAAATAGATGGGGAAACAGTGGAAACAGTGTCAGATTTTATTTTTTTGGGCTCCAAAATCACTGCAGATGGTGATTGCAGCCATGAGATTAAAAGATGCTTACCCCTTGGAAGGAAAGTTATGACCCACCTAGATAGCATATTAAAAAGCAGAGATATTACTTTGTCAACAAAGGTCCGTCTAGTCAAGGCTATGGTTTTTTCCAGCAGTCATGTATGGATGTGAAAGTTGGACTATAAAGAAAGCTGAGTGCCAAAGAATTGATGTTTTTGAACTGTGGTGTTGGAGAAGACTCTTGAGAGTCCCTTGGACTGCAAGGAGATCCAACTAGTCCATCCTAAAGGAGATCAGTCCTGGGTGTTCATTGGAAGGGTTGATGTTGAAGCTGAAACTCCTATACTTTGGCCACCTGATGTGAAGGGCTGACTCATTTGACAAGACCCTGATGCTGGGAAAGATTGAGGGCAGGAGAAAAAGGGGACAACAGAGGATGAAATGGTTGGATGGCATCACTGACTCAATGGACATGAGTTTGGGTAAACTCTGGGAGTTGGTGATGGACAGGGAGGCCTGGTGTCCTGTGGCTCATGGGGTCGCAAAGAGTCGGACACAACTGAGTGACTGAACTGACTACTGATTTTCTTTTCTTACCTATCCTTTTATGCTGGGTTTGAATCCTAGCTCGAGCACTTACTAGGTGAGTGACTTTGGACAAATAACTTGTTTAAGTCTCAGGTTTCTTATTTGTAAAATTAAGAAAATGATCATACCCACCCTGTAGCTTTGTTGTGAGAATTAAAGAGGTCTGCATATATGATTGGAGCACAAGAATGCCTGGTGCATAGTATCCACTAAATAAAAATAACACTACTATACTACTACTGCTAGTAATGATGATGAATGTTATTCTTTCTCCTGGTTTGATTCTGTCCTACTACGTCATCTGCTCCATTTACTGGGAATGGTCCTTTCTTCTTTGGATCCTAGATAAGAATACACTCCGTTCTTGCTCATTCTTGTCCAGTTACTGGGAGAGTTACTGTTTAGCTACCCCTTCCACCATCGTAGGGATCACATGTGCAGGATTCAACTTATGGCTTTGTCAGATCAATGTGGCCTGGAATTTAAAAGCCGAATTCACCTTGTCACTTTCTAATTTTGATAATCTTTGAACTTTCGAGCTTCCCTGGCCTCTGGAAGTTCACAGTCTTTGTAAGTCATGGACATTTAGCAGAACTGAGGACTAAGCAGCAACTGTATTTGTAAAAAAATAAAAATAAAAATCTAGCTTGGTCTTTTATTCTAAAACATCATATTTCTTTTTATGTTGATTTTCAAAACACATTGTCTGTGGAGGTATCTTTGTTTTCAGACACCCTCTCCTGAATCTGGAGAGATAGCTATCATACTCCACGGCCCCTGCCATCCTCTACAGATCCATGCCCAACCCCACACAGAAACAGTGATATTTTGGCTCTGTTGCTTGGAATGAAAGTCACTGTCAGGGTCTTGGCAAGTAGAGTAGCCAGAAAGGGCAGAACAGGCCTTTCAGTCACTGGGCTTCCTAAGGTACTGCTTACTTGTGTATTTCATCAGACCTGTGGCTCTTCCTTCTTTCTGTCCTTGTCCACGTCTCTTTCACCTTCATGTTGGCCACTTCCTTGGCTGTGGTTTTTAAGGAGTTTAATGTTGGTTATACCAGAGTTGGCTTCATGGTGCCTAGAGCTTTTTGGAGGAAAGTACCATATAAATCTAATAAATAAATAATAAACAAGTGATATAAGCAGGAGGAAAATTATGTGTTTTAGGTGAGTTGTAAAGAACACTGTAAAATCTGTAAAAATATATTCGTTAGACAAAAAGGCAGGGAGGAAAATGAAGATGATCATCATTCGTACAGAAGTGAATCTCATGCTAAAGCACGAAAAAATCCCCATGATTTTTAACCCTTTATGAAACTCTTTGCCTGTGTTTCTGACTGCAGGGAACATGAGGCACAAAACAGCAGACAGCTCAGTGCCATTGTTTACTTCGTTGATAAGCCATGAGGGCCTATGAAAATAACTTTTAGGACCTGATTCTACAGCTCTTATTAGCTTGTAACTCCCAGTAATTTCAGGGAAGGCTCTAAAAGGGTGAATGTACTCTGCAAAAATACTACAGGTCCTAAGTGAAGTCTAAAACTACTCCACTAAGGCCTCCTGGTAGAAACCAAGTTTGTGGTTTTTAAGGAGGTGAAGCCCTCAGTTTTATGAATGCGATTACCAACCCTCCATGATGCACTGGATATCAGTGTAATATTTGGACTGTGATTGAACTTGGACTTTTACTTTATGTTGGCAGATATTGAGGCTGGCCTCAAAATTTGGCCTTTTGTTTGCCTTGGTGTATCAAAGGTTTCTCAACTAGAGAAACTTGGGGTTCTTTTGTGCTTACAAAAGTGGGAAAATGAACAAATTCTTTGGTTTTAGGTCCAGTTTTAAGTAATTCTTTTTTTTTTTCCTTAATTAACAAATTTTTGGCTGCTCTGGGTCTTCATTGCTGTGAGCAGGCTTTCTCGAGTTACAGTGAGCTGAGTGGGGGCAAATCTGTAGTTTGCAGTGCGTGGGCTTTTCACTGCGGTGGCTTCTGTAGCAGAGCATGGGCTCTGTGGTACAGGGGCTTCCGTAGTTGCAGCACACGGACTCAGTAGTTGCTGCTCTCGGGCTCTGGAGTGGGGGCTCAGTAGTTTTGATGCCCCAGCTTAGTTGTTCCCAGGCCTGTGGGATCTTCCCAGAGCAGGAATCAAACCCATATTTCCTGCAGTTCTTAAACAATGGGCCAGCAGGGAGGGCCTGTAGTGATTCTATCCAGACTGTTTCTTCTCTGCACCTTTTAAAAACTGGATTCAACTATACAAACTGAGCTAGATGCCCATTGTATCTACCTGCTGTAGATGTCAGCACAGGCCCCATATTTCTTTAGACTACTTCCTGTTTGCTTCCTCCACTCAACCAGTTTTGGCTGTGTATCTGGCTTCCTAATTCCTAGTAAACTTCTTGGCGCGAACATTTCAGCTGGGGATTTGATCTTCTGGCCACCCTTGGTAGTCTTCTGGTACAGTGTTCACCAAACTGATCTGCCCTTTGTATGGACCATCTAAGAAAGGAGTGGAAGCCGACTTAAAAGCATGGACATTTGTAAAAAGAGGAGAGGTAAGAATTTATCATGAAATTTCCCATACCTTGAAGTTGAGGTGAGAGAAACCACGCTTATTTTTTCCCACAGTTTCAAATTTGAGATCCACAAAAACTCAGTAGTTGCCCCCGTTTTTGATTGTATCATGAAATTATGTAGGCATCATCAAACAAGTATGGGCTTTGGCCGGGATGGTATTCAGATATTCATCAGCTGATACACTGACTGATCAGATGCTAACTGTAAAAAAAACTGGCATAGACTGGACTCGCACCTACATTGACTAATGAGAGGAAATTCCAACCATCAGCTGCTGGTATGGGACAGACTACTGCCAGCATCTCCATTGACCATTAAGAGTAGAGGCCAGCTGTCGACAACTGACTTGACTAGCCTGGCACTTAATTAACTAATCAGAGTGGGTACCAGCTGTAATCAACCACTGAAGCCACAATTTCATGTACTGATTGAATTTTAGCTTTAGGCTTATGAGTGGGACATGTGAAGACTATATCAGACTATTTATGAACTACTGGAGAGTTAAATCTCTTAATTTCTCCAAGCCTCAGATTTTTCACCTGCAAAATCCCGTATGTTCATCGCTCTCTCTGTATTTTAATTAAATTTCACTGGGTAAGTATTGGAGGGCTTTTTTTTACATTGTGTGCTTCTCTGGATCTGGGTTGATTTCCCCAACTTTTTTCTTTCAGATTACTAATTTGGGCATTAGCTTTGTTCATTCTATCTTTCAACCGCTCTATGAAGTATTTAAGTATGGCAATCATATTTTTAAGTTTTAGGAACACATTCTTATTCTTTGATTGTCTAATTTCCAGGAAGTCATGTTTTGTTTTTTGGATGTAGTCTTTCTTTAAATCTTTTTAAGAATGCTAGTTTAAAAATTGTCTTTTTTTCTCTTTTTTGTATCACTTTGAAATCTTTGGGTTATTTGTTTATTTGGGTCCTCATCTTTCATGCTATTTGTCTTTGTCAAGTGGTTTGGTGATCCTGGAATACCCATTTATGATTTTGAATGAAAGAATACATTGATATGAGTAACTGAGTTAGGCTTCCTTTGAAGTTAAGTGGTTTTGTTCAACTGAAACAGTCCTGACCCTGTAAGAAGCAGGGATCTGTGTAGGTGAGTGGGACCCGTTGACGGTCAGTCTACTCATAAAGGACTATGTGTGTGAGGGAAGGAAGCCAATGTATAGATCTCAATAATGGCCAGATAATGAGAACTTTAAAAAAGAATGGTTATGTTTGCCTTTTAAAAGTGTTTTTATCAAGTCTTTCTTTTTTCATCAGTTTAACTGAGGTATAATTGTCATAGAGCACTGTATAAGTTTAAAGGGTACAGCTTAATGACTTGACTTACATATGTTGTCAATTGATTACTACAATAAGAAAAAAAGTTTAAAAGTTTTGATGCAAATTTCTAGAATCTATTCTCTTAGCAGTTTTCAAATGTGGCATACAACAAAGTTTAGTCATCATGCTGTACATTACCTCCTCAGTACTAATTTATCTTACAACCAAAAGTTTGTACCTTCTGACCACTTTCATCCAATTTCTCCTCCCCTTACCCCTCATCTCTGGAGGATATAGATCGGATTATTTTTTTCTCTATGAGTTTGTTTTTTTCTGTTTCCTTAGATTCCACTGTGAGATCATGCCATATTCATCTTTCTCTGTCTGATTGTTCACTTTTGACTTTTGTTTCCCATCTGTACTACCCTTCAAGTTCATATTTAGTTCTAGAGTTTATTCTGCCTTTCTGGACTGCCTCAGTACACTTGATAGCAATCTTTTCCTGTCACATATCTCACTTTTATTAAGCATATCTTGTAACTTCAAGGTGGAGTGAAGGCAGCACCAACTGCTCTGTTTGAAGGAACCAAACTGCTCTGTGGGAGAGGAACCAGTCAGGCCGGCAGCATGTTAGATAATCCTTTAGTTAATTACTCTGATGATTGCTCTGAGTCTGTTCTGCTCTCTGCAGTGGCTCACCCGTAGATTCTCTAGGGCAACCCCTCTTAATCCTTCCTAGCCATCGTGTGTGTGTGTGTCTCTATGTGTTGTAATCCTTTGCTTTAGTTTCTCAGACAATTCCATTCTAGTTACTTTCTGTTTTCCACAAATACTTTAGTCAATGTGGCATTCTTTAGGGACTTTTTTGGTTTTCAGTTATGTCATGGATTTTTTTTTTTNAAGACTCCTGAGAGTCCCTTGGACTGCAAGGAGATCCAACCAGTCCATCCTAAAGGAGACTAGTCCTGGGTGTTCATTGGAAGGACAGATGCTGTGGCTGAAACTCCAGTACTTTGGCCACCTCATGTTGACTCATTGGGAAAGACCCTGATGCTGGGAAAGATTGAGGGCAGAAGGAGAAGGGGACGACAGAGAAAGAGAGGGTTGGATTGCATCACTGACTCGATGGACATAGGTTTGGGTCGACTCTGGGAGTTGGTGATGGACAGGGAGGCCTGGCATGCTGCAGTTCATAGGGTCACAAAGAGTTGGACACAACTGAGCGACTGAACTGAACTGAAACCTTGTTTCCTGTTGTTGCTATATTTCTTCTTTTTTGGCCACACCAGGGGACCTATGGGATCTTAGTTCCCTCACCACAGATCAAACCCCAGTCCTTGGCAGTACTGGAGAGTGCACAGTTCTAGCAACTGGACCACCAGGGAATCCTCCCATTTTTCTCTTTTGTGATTTGATGATTTCCTTTTATGTTTATGTTTTCTTATTTTTGGTTTTAGTCAATCTGTTGGGTGCATTTGATTTGAGATTGCCTTGTTTTTCAAGTATGTTAATTGTTTCTTATATCTATTTGCTTTAGACTGATAGTCATATATGTTAAAACACATTCTAAAAAGAGAAAAAAAAAAAGGATCTACCTTTTCTTGCTCTTTTTCCCCACATTTTATGTTTTTGATGTCCTTTTTTTTTTTTTAAACATCTTTATGTTTATCCTTTTACTGTTCCATTGGGGTTGTTATTGTTTTCATGAAATTGTTTTTTTTTTTTTTTTCATAAAAAATGCACTAGCTTATTTAAGTGATTTACTTTACAGTTGTGATTTTCTCTTTCCCCTACATTCTTATTTAGTAAAGATTTTCCATGTTTCTTTTAAGGTAGGTTTAGTATTGTATTCTTTTTATTTTTTGCTTATCTGAGAAATTCTTTTTCTCTCTTATTCTAACCTTGCTGGTCAGAGTATTCTAGGTTGCATATTTTTCCCTTTTGGGATTTTGAATGTATCTTGCCATTCCCTTCTGGCCAACAACATTTCTGTGGTAAAATCAGCTGATAGTCTTACGGGGATTCTGTTGTAGTTAACTTTTTGTTTTTCTCTTGCTACTTTTAGAATCCTCTCTTTAACTTTTGCCATTTTTATTATAATACGTCTTGATATAGTACTGTTTGGGTGTATCTTGTTTGGGACTCTGTGTTTCCTGTACCTGGATTTTTGTTTTCTTCTTTATGTTCGGAAAGTTTTCAGCCGAATAATTTCTTCAAATACTTGTTCAATCCCCTTGTCTCTTTCTTCCCCTTCTGAAAACCCTATTATGTGTAGGTTGTATATTATCCCATAGGTCTCATATTTTAATTTTTTTTCATTTGGCTTTCACCTGGTGTTCTGATTGGGTGATTTACATTATTCTGTCTGCCAGATTGCTTATTCTTCTGAATTATTCATTTTGCTGTTCATTGCCTTTAGCTCACTTTCTGTCTCAGTAAATGAGTTTTCTTTTTCTTGCCTCCTCCTGTATAGTTTCTATTTTGTTTTTATAGCGCTCTGCATTTCTATTAATAGCCTTTCTTAATTACTTAAGTATATTTATCTTCACTTCAGTTCAGTCACTCAGTCGTGTCTGAATCTTTGTGACCCCATGAATTACAGCACACCAGACCTCCCTGTCTATCACTAACTCTCGGAGTTCACCCAAACTCATGTGCATCAAGTCGGTGATGCCGTCCAGCCATCTCATCCTCTGTTGTCCCCTTCTCCTCCTGCTCCCAGTGCCTCCCAGCATCAGGGTCTTTTTCAATGAGTCAACTCTTCACATGAGGTGGCCAAAGTACTGGAGTTTCAGCTTTAGCATCATTCCTTCCAAAGAAATCCCAGGGCTGATCTCCTTCAGAATGGACTGGTTGGATCTCCTTGCAGTCCAAGGGACTCTCAAGAGTCTTCTCCAATACCACAGTTCAAAAGCATCAGTTCTTCAGTGCTAAGCTTTCTTCACAGTCCAACTCTCTCATCCATACATGACCACAGGAAAAGCCATAGCCTTGACTAGATGGACCTTTGTTGGCAAAGAAATATCTGTGTTTTTTAATNACCACATTTCAAAAGCATCAATTCTTCGGCGCTCAGCCTTCTTCACAGTCCAACTCTCACATCCATAGAGAACACCTAACTCAAGATGAGCAGACTGTTGATAGAAATATGGGCATTAAGGATGCTGCCAGTGGGTCCTCAGAAGGAAGTAAGAAATATGTTATAGAAAACTGGGGAGTAAGATGTAAAATAGTGACAGAAAGTTTAGGCAGTGCTTTCTGCACTTCAGTGGAAAGCAGAACTTATAAACAACCCTGGAATTTAAATATTTCCAACAAAAGGTTGAAGGTACAACCTGTTTTTTTCTTGATGCTTATTGTAAAATATGAGAGGAGAGAAACAAATTGAGGGGAAAACTGATAAGGGAAGAAAAAAAGACAAGGATCTGGGAATTTCTAGGCTTCCCCAGATAGCAAAAGATGCTAAAATTAAAAGAATCACACTCAGGAAAGGGTGCTCTAGAGAAAAAGCCAAGGGCGTGACTGTATGACTGTACTGCTGCTGCTGCTGCTAAGTCACTTCAGTCATGTCCAACTCTGTGAGACCCCATAGACGGCAGCCCACCAGGCTCCCCTGTCCCTGGGATTCTCCAGGCATGAGTACTGGAGTGGGGTGCCATTGTNCAAGGGCGTGACTGTATGACTGTACTGCTGCTGCTGCTGCTAAGTCACTTCAGTCATGTCCAACTCTGTGAGACCCCATAGACGGCAGCCCACCAGGCTCCCCTGTCCCTGGGATTCTCCAGGCATGAGTACTGGAGTGGGGTGCCATTGTCTTCTCCGTGACTGTACTACATCTGGTTAACTGAGTAGGAAGCTCAAATTGTCAGGTTTGAAAACTTAGTCAAAAAAGGCTCTTTGACTAGTAAGGACCTATTGTTTAGCACAGGGAACTCTACTCACTACTCTGCAATGGCCTGCCTATATGGGAGAAGAATCTAAAAAAAGAGTGGATATATGTTTATGTATGTAAACATATACACATGTCTACACATGGATATCCAGAGAAGGCAATGGCATCCCACTCCAGTACTCTTGCCTGGAAAATCTCATGACGGAAAAGCCTGGTAGGATACAATCCATGGGGTCGCGAAGAGTTGGACACGACTGAGCAACCTCACTTTCACTTTTCATTTTCATGCATTGGAGAAGGCAATGGCAACCCACTCCAGTGTTCTTGCCTGGAGAATCCCAGGCACGGCAGAGCCTGGTGGGCTGTCGTCTATGGGGTCGCACAGAGTTGGACATGACTGAAGCAACTTAGCAGCAGCAAAACATGGATATCACCATATGGTCAACACCAAAATCACATTGATTATATTCTTTGCAGCCAAAGATGGAGAAGCTCTACATAGCCAGCATAAACAAGACTTGGAATTGACTGCAGTTCAGTTCATGAACTTCTTACTGCAAAATTCAGACTTAAGTTGAAAAAAGGAGGGAAAACCACTACATCATTTAGGTATGACCTAAATCAAATCCCTTACAATTGTACAGTGGAAGTGAGAAATAGATTTAAGGGACTAGATCTGATAGACAGAGTGCCTGATGAACTATGGACGGAGGTTCATGACACTGTACAGGAGTCAGGGATCAAGACAATCCTCCAGAAAAAGAACTGCAAAAAAAGCAAAATGGCTGTCTAAGGAGGCCTTACAAATAGTTGTGAGAGGAAGATAAGCGAAAAGCAAAGGAGAAAAGGAAAGATATATCCATTTCAATGCAGAGCTCCAAAGATTAGCAAGGAGAGATAAGAAAGCCTTCCTCAGTGATCAGTGCAAAGAAATTGAGGAGATCAACAGAATGAGAAAGACAAGGGATATCTTCAAGAAAATTAGAGCTACCAAGGGAACATTTCATGCAAAGAAGGGCTTAATAAAGGACAAAAATGGTATGGACCAAATAAAAGCAGAAGATATTAAGCAGAGGTGGCAAGAATACACGGAAGAACTGTACAAAAAAGATCTTCATGATCCAGGTAATCATGATGGTGTGATCACTCACCTAGAGCCAGACGTTATGGAATGTGAAGCCAAGTGGGCCTTAGAAAGCATCACTACGAACAAAGCTAGTGGAGGTGATGAAATTCCAGTTGAGCTATTTCCTAAATCCTAAAAGATGATGCCGTAAAAGTGCTGCACTCAATACACCAGCATATTTGGAAAACTCAGCAGTGGCCACAGGACTGGAAAAGGTCAGTTCTCATTCCAATCCCCAAAAGGGCAATGCCAAAGAATGCTCAAACTACTGCACAATTGTTCTCATCTCACACGCTAGTAAAGTAATGCTCAAAATTCTCCAAGACAACAGTACGTGAACTGTGAAATTCCAGATGTTCAAGCTGGTTTTAGAAAAGGCAGGTGAACCAGAGATCAAATTGCCAACATCCACTGGATCATCGAAAAGCAAGAGAGTTCTGGAAAAATATCCATTTCTGCTTTATTNGGGGTGGGATGCCATTGCCTTCTCTGGGGCTTTGGCATTAGAGGAAGTTAAATACAAATCCTAGTTCACTGACTGTTATTTGTGTGACCTTGGGCAAGTAACTTCATCACTTTCACACCAATCTCCCTCATCTGTATAATGAGGACAATGATGTCTGCAAGAGGTATTGCAAACATTAAACTGGATAAAATAAACCCTGCTGTGAGTATGTGCTAAATCACTTCAGTCGTGTCCAACTTTTTGCGACCCTTTGAACTGTAGCCCACCAGCCTCCTCTGTCCATGGGATTCTCCAGGCAAGATTTACTGAAGTGGGTTTCTATGCCCTTTTCCAGGGGATCTCCCCGACCCAGGGATCAAACCCACATATCTTATGTCTCCTGGACTGGCAGTCGGGTTCTTTCCCATGAGTGCCACCTAGGAAGCCCAAACACTGCCAAGTGTCTGTATTTTTAATATCCCAAGCCCACTTCTCTCTGACTCACTGTCATTTGCTAAGCTTAACCCCTCATGACTTCTCTCCCCTGACTATGAGAGGCTGGTGATGCTCCAGCCTCTAGAGCCACTCCCCTCATACCCCTTCTCCACCTCACAAGTACAATCTTCATAAAGAGCCTCCCCAGCGTGCAAGGATGCACCTTGTCCAGGATCCCAAAGGAAAGCAAAACAAAACCTTTATGGAGTAATGGGTATAAAATGTCCAGTTCAAGAAGTGTAGATGAGCAACTTGTGTTACCCTTTGTTGAATTCCTTTAGGAAAATGACAAGGGACTTCCCTGGTGGTCCAGTCATTAAGAAACCGCCTTGCAATGCAGGGGATACAGGTTCAATCCCTGGTCAGGGCACTAAGATCTGTGTGGCCACTAAGCCCATGTACCAGCTACTGAAGCCCTCAAGCTCTAGAGCCTGTGCTCCACCTCAAAAGAAGCCACTGCAAGAAGCCCGCATACTGCGACTACAGTAGCCACTGATTGCTGCATCTGGAGAAAGCCCATGAATGGCAACAAAGACTCAGGACAGCCAAAAATAAAATGAAAAAAATACCTTATTAAATAGAAAAAGAATATGACAAAAGATAAAGAGCTTCTCCCCAGGAAATAAGCACTACGTATAAACACACAAAATAGTCAGAAGCTATAGGAGAGTCGGACACGACTGAAGAGACTTAGCAGCAGCAACAGCATAGGAGAGACACAGACCCCAGCTTTAAAAACCCTGACTTAGAACATTCTTCAGCCTGGCTTTTAGTAATTTCATTGTTCATCCTAACCTGTCCTCCAGGTGGATTAACCTCAGTCACTGAGGCTTCAAAATCTGAAACAGCACATTTCTTCATGTGCATATTCAGGGTCCCCCAAATCCAGCAAGAAAATCTAGCAAGCAGCTGAAGACACGTTTCCCAGAAATCGATGGCACCTTGGAAGGGATCTTAAAGAAAGTAGCATCAAATTATGATCAATCATGCCACTCAAAACTCAAGAGATTTTTGCAGCCTCAGTGGGTGCGACTAAAAAACTGCACCTGCAGGTCTGGGAAGAAGCACCAGGGAGGGGCAGGAACACTGACCTCTCAGGTGTGTCCCCGTGACTCCCCTTTCCCCAACGCTTCCCACCTGAGCACCAGATGGCAGAGAGACTATGCTCTGTAAATCTCCTACAAGATGCTTAGGGCCATCAGACCAAGAACTGTAGAACCCATGCTTCCTATAACGCTTCTAGACAGAGATATTAAATTGCTGCCCAGATGGTTGAGGTGAGCTATGTATCCTGAGGCCCGTTTTACTGGATACCAGCAGAGTAATAACCAGCAAAGCCAACTGGCATCAGCCTAAGAACCAGCCCTATGCCTGAGCATGAACACGGCAGCACGTTCATCAAGCCAGCATGACTTGGGTCCTGGGGCCATTTGTTTTAGCAGCTTTACAGGGAGGAAAAAAAAAACTACACTTTTTTTTTCACTATCACCATAAAACTTTACTGTTACAAACAAACCATTAATACTGAAGTTGACGTTTCTAGTCTGGGAGAAACATTAAAACAAAAATAGCCTTGAATTTTAATCAGATGAGGTTAGGGGAAACTTAGGAGAGTAAGAAAAAGCCAGCAAAGGAAACTCAATAGGAAATGGATAGAAAGTTACACCCAGCAAAACCGATGGCTAGACTCCTCCATTTCCAGAAACCATCACTACTCCAACAGAGAGGAAGGACTGGAAGACTTCTTTTCAACATGTTGAATTCAAAGAGCTGTCAATGTCCCCTCCCAAGAGGGAATGGGTTCTGGTTATCCGGCCATGACTTCAGCCTTCCTGTCTCCCATTACCATCTCCCCTTGAATCCAAGAAATAAGTCTTGTGAGATATTTTTAAAAGGGACATTTATGAGCATGTTCATTCCTGATCCTTGGAAGCAACAATGAGGAGTTGGAAGGCCTGAATTGTCAACCACTCTCAAAATTTTCCCATGTCTAATTCTATTTCTCAGGATAACCTAAGGTTTGAAAGCTGGTGCCACTAGCTCAAACTCTTAACCTTTATTCCAGTGAGGACAGGGTCTTTGAAAGCTAAAGTGCTGAGGTTAAAGCCAGAGGACTGGGAAAGGAATCTTTATGGCTTAAACAGTGAGAATTGTGATGAGGTGTCCAGATTCTTCGACACTGAAAGGTCTTTCCAATTAGGGGCATTCACCTCCTGCAGTGAGCCTGTCTTTACAGGACAACTGCATAGGATACTGGTTAGTGTTTTACTCTCTCCTCCAAGGAGCCACTCTGCCCCAAGGTGAAAGTAATAATCCTGTCTGGATGTGTCTTGTCATTCTTATAGTGACCATCACCAGCATTATTATCATAATAGCAATAATTACTATTATTGATACTATTGAGTCGTGAAGTCACTCAGCCGTGTCTGACTCTTTGTGACCCCATGGACTGTAGTCCACCAGGCTCCTCCATCCATGGAATTTTCTAGGCAAGAGTACTTGAGTAGATTGCCATTTCCTTCTCCAGGGATCGAACCCACGTCTCCTGCATTGGGGGCAGACTCTTTACCGTCTGAGCCACCAGGGAATTGATACTATTCAGTTCAGTTCAGTTCAGTCGCTCAGCCGTGTCTGACTCTTCGCAACCCCATGAATCGCAGCACGCCAGGCCTCCCTGTTCATCACCATCTCCTGGAGTTCACTCAGACTTACGTCCATCGAGTCCGTGATGCCATCCAGCCNCCAGGCTTCAGCAATACATGAAATTCCAGATGTTCAAGCTGGTTTTAGAAAAGGCAGAGGAACCAGAGATCAAATTGCCAATATCTGCTGGATCATGGAAAAAGCAAGAGAGTTCCAGAAACACATCTCAGTTCAGTTGCTCAGTCGTGTCCGACTCTTTGCGACCCCATGAATCGCAGCACGCCAGGCCTCCCTGTTCATCACCATCTCCCGGAGTTCGCTCAGACTCATGTCCATCGAGTCCGTGATGCCATCCAGCCATCTCATCCTCTGTCGTCCCCTTCTCCTCCTGCCCCCAATCCCTCCCAGCATCGGAGTCTTTTCCAATGAGTCAACTCTTTGCATGAGGTGGCCAAAGTACTGGAGTTTCAGCTTTAGCATCATTCCTTCCAAAGAAATTTCAGGGTTGATCTCCTTCAGAATGGACTGTTTGGATCTCCTTGGCAGTCCAAGGGACTCTCAATAGTCTTCTCCAACACCACAGTTCAAAACATCAATTCTTCGGCGCCTAGCCTTCTTCACAGTCCAACTTTCCCTATAGTTTCTGCTTTGCTAGGGAATGGAGATGATGGACAGTTTAGCAGAAATGCAATCGCTACCTTTCTGAAATTCAGCTGTCTTTTACTTAACTTTTCCCTGATTGCTCTAAGTTTTTGTTTTTTTAAAAAATTAAATTCCAGACTTGCAAAAAAGTTGATTTTAGGAGTTTTTGCTTGGTTAAGGTTTATTTCAGTGGGAAAAATTGATTATTTGAGCACGATTTCCTGCCACTTTCAGTGACAGTACTCGTATATTAACTTTTTTTTTAAAGTCTTTATTAAATAGAGCAGTTTGAGCTTTACAACAAATTTGAGAGGGAGGTGTAGACATTTCTCATATAAATCTTGTTCCTACTCATAAATACCCCCATATCAACTCTACTTAACAGAATGGTACATTTTACTAAAAGTGAACATATGCTGACATAGTTACCCAAAGTCCATAGTTTACATCAGGATTCACTCTTGTTTTATATTTTGTGGTACGAACAAATATGGAATGACAAGTATCTAGTATTACAGTATCACACATAGTATTTTCACAGTTGTAAAAATCCTATTTTGTGTATTTATTCCTTACCTACCCTCCCAACCACAGTTTTACTGTGTTCATAGTTTTGCCCTTTGTAGAATGTCCAATAGCTGAAATACAGTGTGTAGTCTCTTCATATTGATTTCTTTCTCTTAGTGATATGCATTTACGCTTCCTGTATGTCTTCATGAGTTGATAACCCATTGTTTTTTTGTCTGGATGTACGACAGTTCATCCATTCACCTACTGAAGGACATCTTGATTGCATCTACATTTTGACAGTATGAATAAAAGTGCTATAAACAGCTGTGTACAGGTTTTCATCTCCTTTGGGTAAACAAGGAGGAGCTGATTGCTGGTTCACATGGTAACAATGGGCTTTCCAGGTGGTATTAGTGGTAAAGAACCCGCCTGCCAGTGCAGGAGACCCAGGATCAATCCCTGAGTTAGGGAGAGTCCCTGGAGGAGGGCCTGGCAATTTACTCCAGTATTCTTGCCTGGAGAATCCCGTGGATAGAGGACCCTCACAGGCCACAGTCCCTAGCATCGCAAGGAGTTGGACACGACTAAAGCAACTTAACACACACACCTACGTGATAACAATATGCTTAACTGTGTAAGGAACCACCAAACTTCTTCCACAGTTACTATACCATTTTGAATTCCTAAGAGTATCATATGATTGTTCCTATTGCTTCACCTGTGTCTTTGTTATTACTTGGTATTGTCATATACCAGGTTTTTTCTGTTGTAATAAGTATGTAGTGGTAGGTCATTATTATTTGAATTTGTGTTTCTGCAAATGACATGATGTAGAGCATCTTTTCATAAACTTTTTGTCAATATTATTTGGTGAGTGTCTGTTAGGTTCTTCAGCCCATTTTTTAAATTGTGTACATTTTGAATAGGTCCTAATCAGATGTGTTGTTTTCAAATATTTTTTCTTCCTCTGTACATTGGTGTTTTTTCTTCCTCTTAAATTGCTGTTTGTTGTTCAGTCACATAAGCTGTGTCCAACTCTTTGTAATCCCATGAACTGCAGCACGCCTACCCTACTATATTCTGAAGTTTGCCACACTCATGTCCATTTGGTTGGTGATGCCATCCAACTACCTCATCCTCTATCACCTCCTCTCCTGCCCTCAATCTTTGCAGTGTCAGGGTCTTTACAGTGAGTTGTCGCCTCACGTCAGGTGGTCAAAGTATTGGAGCTTCAATTTCAGCATCAGTCCTTCTAAAGAATATTCATTGATTTTCTTTAGGATTGACTGGTTTGATCTCCTTGCTGTCCACAGGACTCTCAAGACTCCAGCACCGCAATTCCAAAGCATGTATTCTTTGGCACTCAGCCTTCATTATGGATGAACACTCATATCTCTACATGACTACTGAAAAAGCCATAATTTTGACTACATGGACCTTTGTTGACAAAGTGATGTCTCTGCTTTTTAATACACTGTCTAGGTTTGTCATAACTTTCCTTCCAAGGAGCAAGCATCTTTTAATTCCATGGCTGCAATCACTGTCTGCAGTGATTTTGACGATGAAGAAAGTAAAATCTGCCACTGTTTCAATTTTTTCACCATGTATTTGCCATGAAGTGATGGGACTGGATGCCATGATCTTCGTTTTTCATGTGTTGAGTTTTATAATTTCTTTATAAAATTTTGTTGTTTTCTGTCAAACCTCAACATGAATCAGCCATAGGTATAAATATATCAACTCCCTTTTGAACCTCCCTCCCATCTCCCTCCCCATCCCACCCCTCTAGGTTGATGCAGAGCCCCTGTTTGAGTTTCCTGAGCAATACAGCAAATTCCCATTGACTGTCTGTTTCACATATGGTAATTAAGTTTCCATGTTACTGTTTCCATACATCTCACCCTTTCCTCCCTCTCCTCATGTCCATAAGTCTATTCTCTATATCTGTTTCTCCATTGCTGCCCTGTAAATCAATTCTTCAGTACCATTTTTCTAGATTCCATATATATGCATTAGAATGCAATATTTATCTTTCTCTTTCTGTATAATGAGTTCTAGGTTCATCCACCTCATTAGAACTGACTCAGATGTATTCCTTTTTATGGCTGAGTGGTATTCCATTGTATATATGTACCACACCTTCTTTATCCATTCATCTGTCGATGAAGATATAGGTTGCTTCCATGTTCTAGCTATTGTAAATAGTGTTTCAATGAACCGTGGGATACATGTGTCTTTTCCAGTTTTGGTTTCCTCAGGATATATGCCTAGGAGTGGGATTGCTGGCTCATATGGTGGTTTTATTCCCATTATTTAAACGAATCTCCATACCGTCTTCCATAGTGGCTGTATCCATTTACATTGGCACCAACAGTGCAAGAGCATTTCCTTTTCTCTACACCTTCTCCAGCATTTATTGTTTGTAGACTTTTTGATGGCCATGATGGCCATGTTGACCGGGAATTGGTGATGGATGGGGGTCTGGCGTGCTGTGATTCATGGGATTGCAAAGAGTCGAACACGACTGAGAAACTGAACTGAACTGATTCTGACCAGTGTGAGGTGATATCTCATAGTGGTTTAGATTTGCATTTCTCTAATAATGAGCGACGTTCAGCATCTTTTCATGTGTTTGTTAGCCATCTGTATGTCTTCCTTGGAGAAAAGTCTGTTTAGGTCTTTCTCCCGCTTTTTGATTGGGTTGTTTGTTTTTCTGGCATTGAGTTGTATGAGCTGCTTGTATTTTTGGAAATTAATCCTTTGTCAGTTGATTCATTTGCTATCATTTTCTCTTGTACTGATGGTTGTGTTTTCATCTTGCTTATAGTTTCCTTAGGTGTGCAAAAGCTTTTAAGTTTAATCAGGTCCCATTTGTTTACTTTTGCTTTTATTTCCGCTACTCTAGGAGGTGGTTCATAGAGGATCTTTCTTTGATTTATGTCATTGAGTGTTCAGCCTATGTTTTTGCTCTAAGAGTTTTAATGTTTCTGATCTTACATTTAGGTCTTTAATCCATTTTGAGTTTGTCTCTGTGAATGGTGTTAGGAAGTGTTCTAGCTTCATTTTTTTATAGGTAGCTGTCCAGTTTTCCCAGCACCATTGATTGAAGAGTCTGTCTGCCCCATTGTATATTCTTGCCTCCTTTGTCAAAAATAAGGTACCCATAGGTGCATGGGTTTATTTCTGGGCTTTCTATCTTGTTCCATTGGTCTGTATTTCTGTTTTTGTGCCAGTACCATACTGTCTTGATGACGGTACTTGTAGTATAACCTGAAGTCGGGAAGGTTAATTTCCTCCAGCTCCATTCTTCTTTCTTAGGACTGCTTTGGCTATTCGGGATCTTTTGTGTTTCCATATGAATTGTGAAATTTTTGTTCTAGTTCTGTGAAAAAACGTCATTGGTAGTTTGATAGGGATTGCATTGAATCTGTAGATTGTGTTTGGTAGTATAGTAATTTTCACAATATTGATTCTTCCTACCCAGGATCATGGAATATCTCTCCATCTGTTTATGTCATCTTTGATTTCTTTCATTAGTGTCTTGTAATTTTCTGTTTACAGTTCTTTTGTCTCCTTAGGTAAGTTTATTCCTAGATATTTAATTCTTTGTGTTGCGGTGGTGAATGGAATTGATTCCCTAATTTCTTTCTGATTTTTCATTGTTAGATATAGAAATGCAAGTGATTTCTGTGTATTGATTTTGTATCCTGCGACTATGCTAATTTCACTGATTAGCTCTAGTAATTTTCTGATACTATCTTTTGGGTTTTCTATGTACAGTATCACTGGGCTTCCCTGGTGGCTCAGAGGTTAAAGTGTCTGCCTGCAATGCGGGAGACATGGGTTCAATCCCTGGGTTCAGAAGATCCCCAGGAGAAGGAAATGGCAACCCACTCCAGTATTCTTGCCTGGAGAATCCCATGGATGGAGGAGCCTGGTCGACTATAGTCCAGGGGGTCGCAAAGAGTCGGACATGACTGGGAGACATCACTTACTCACTCACTCATGTACAGTATCATGTCATCTGCAAACAGTGAGAGCTTTACTTCTTCTTTTCCAATCTGGATTCATTTTATTTCTTTTTCTTTGATTGCTATAGCTAGGATTTCCAGAACTATGTTGAATAATAGTGATGAAAGTGGAAAACCTTGTCTTGTTCTTGATCTTAGGGGGACTGCTTTCAGTTTTCACCATTGAGAATGATGTTTGCTGTAGGCTTATCATATATGGCCTTTACTATGTTGAGGCAGGTTCCTTCTATGCCCATTTTTTGAAGAGTTTTCATCATAAATGGGTGCTGAATTTTGTCAAAGACTTTTTCGGCATCTATTATGATCATATGGTTTTTATCTTTCAATTTGTTAATAATGGTGTATCACATTGATTGATTTGCATAAATGGGAGAATCCTTGCATTCCTGGAATAAACCCAACTTGATCATGGTGTATGAGGTTTTTAATGTGTTGCTGAATTCTGTTTGCTAAGATTTTGTTGAGAATTTTTGCATCTGTGATCATCAGTGATATTGGCCTATAGTTTTCTTTTTTTTGTACTGTCTTTGATTTTGGTATCAGGGTGATGGTGGCCTCATAGAATCAATTTGGAAGTGTTCTTCCTCTGCAATTTTTTGAAAGAGTTTTAGAAGGATAGGCATTAGCTCTTCTCTAAATGTTTGATGGAATTCTCCTGTGAAGCCATCTGGTCCTGGGCTTTTGTTTTTTGGGAGATTTTTGATCACAACTTCAACTTCAGTGCCTGTAATTAGGTTGTTCATGATTTGTATTTCTTCCTGGTTCAGTCTTGGAAGATTGAACTTTTCTTAGAATCTGTGCATTTATTTCAGGTTATCCATTTTATTGTCATATAGTTGTTCATAATAGTCTCTTATAGTTCTTTGTAATTCTGCATTGTCTGTTTAACCCTCTCTGTTTTCATTTCTTATTTTGTTGATTTGATTCTTCTATCTTTTTTTCTTACTGAGTCTGGCTAAAGGTTTGTGAATTTTGTTTATCTTCTCAAAGAACCAGCTTTTAGTTTTATTAACCTTTACTGCTTTTTCTTTAATTTCTTTTTTATTTATTTTTGCTTAGATCTTTATGATTTCTTTCCTTCTACTAAGTTTTTGGGGTTTTTTGTTCTTTTTCCAGCTGTTTAGGTGTAAAATTAGGTTGTCTATTTGATTTTTTTTTTTGGTTTGTTTCTTGAGGTAGGATTGTATTGCTACAAACTTCCCTCTTAGAAATCCTTTTGCTGCATACCATAGGTTTTGAGTTGTCGTGTTTTCATTGTCATTTGTTTCTAGAAATTTTTTGATTTCCCTTTTGGTTTCTTCAGTAACTTGTTGGTTATTTAGAAACATGTTGTTTAATCTCCATGTGTTTATGTTTCTTACAGTTTTTTTTCTTGTAATTGATATCTAATCTCAAAGTATTGTGGTCAGAGAAAATGCTTGATATGGTTTCAGTTTTCTTAAGTTTACTGAAGCTTGATTTGTGACCCAGGGTGTGGTCTATCATGAAGAATGTTCCATGTGCACTTGAGAAGGTGTGAACCTGAACGTGAAATCGCTCAGTCATGTCCGACTCTTTGCAACCCCGTGGACTATAGCCCACCAGGCTCCTCCGTCCATGGGATTTTCCAGGCAATAATACTGAAGTGGATTGCCATTTCCTTCTCCAAGGGATCTTCCCAACCCAAGGATTGAACCCGGGTCTCCCTCATTGTAGACAGACGCTGTACCATCTGAGCCACCGAGGAAGTCAATCTTGAGAAGGTGTATTCTTCTCCATTTGGATGGAGTGTCCTGAAGATATCAATGAGATCCATTTCATCTAATGTATCATTTAAGACTTGTGTTCCCTTATTAATTTTCTGTTTTGATGATCTGTCCATTGGTGTGAATGGAGTGTTAAAGAATACTATTACTGTGTTACTGTCAATTTCTCCTTTTATGTCTGTTATTGTTTGTCTTATGTATTGAGGTGCTCCTATGTTGGGTCCACTCCAGTATTTTTGCCTGGAGAATCCCATGGACGGAGAAGCCTAGTAGGTTACAGTCCACAGGGTCGCTAAGAGTCGGACACGACTGAGCGATTTCACCTCACCTGTGTTGGGTGCATAGTTATTTACAGTTGTTATGTCTTCCTCTTGGATTGATCCCTTGATCATTATGTAGTGTCCTTCCTTATCTCTTATAATCTTCTTTAAGTTCTACTTTGTCTGATATGAGGATTGCTACTCCAGCTTTCTTTTGCTTCCCATTTGCATGGAGTATATTTTTCCATCCTCTCACTTTCCATCATATGTGTCTTTAGGTCTGAAGTGGGTTTCTTGTAGACAGCATATACGTGAGTCTTGTTTTTGTTTCCATTCAGCCAGTCTGTGTCTTTCGGTTGGAGCACTTAATCCATTTACATTTAAAGTAATTATTTATATATATATTCCTGTTGCCATTTTCTTAATTGTTTGGGGTTGATTTTGTTGATCTTTTTCTTTTCTTGTATTTCTTGACCATAATTCCCTTTAACATTTATTGTAAAACTGGTTTGTGGTACTGAATTCTCTTAACTTTTGCTTGTCTGAAAAACTTTTTATTTCTCCATCAATTTTGAATGAGATTCTTGCTGGGTAATCTTGGTTGTAGATTTTTCCCTTTCAGTACTTTAAATATATCCTTCTATTTCCTTTTGGCCTGCAGAGTTTCTGCTGAAAGATCAGCTGTTATGCGTATGGGGCTTCCCTTGTATGTTACTTGTTGCTTCTCCCTTACTGCTTTTAATATTCTTTCTTTGTATTTAGTCTTTGTTAGTTTGATTAGCATGTGTGGTCCCAAAGAGTCGGAGACGACTGAGCAACTGAACTGAACTGAACTGACATGTTTCTCCTTGGGTTATCCTGTATGGGACTCTTTGTGCCTCTAGGACTTAATTGACTATTCCTTTTTGATGTTGGGGAAATTTTCAGCTATAATCTCTTCAAAATTTTTCTCATACCCTTTCTTTTTCTCTTCTTCTTCTGGGACCCCTGTAATTTGAATGTTGGTACATTTTATATTGTCCCAGATGTCTCTGATGCTATCCTCAGTTCTTTTCATTCTTTTTCCTTTCTTTTGCTCTTCAGAAGTTATTTCCACCATTTTATCTTCCAATTCACTGATTTGTTCTGCTTTAGATATTCTGCTATTGATTCCTTATAGAGTACTTTAAATTTCAGTAATTCTGTTTTTTGTCTGTATGTTTAGTCTTCAGTTCTTCTTGGTCTTTGTTAGTTGATTCTTGCATTTTCTCCATTTTGTTTTCAGGGTTTATGATCATCTTTACTATCATTATTCTGAATTCTTTTTCAGGTGTTTGCCTATTTTCTCTTTATTTATTCAGACTTCTTTGTTTCTAGTTTGTTCCTTCATTTGTGTAGTATTTCTCTGCCTTTCATTATTTTTAAAATTTTGTGTTTGAGATCTCCTTTTCCCAGGCTTCATGGTTGAATTCTTTCTTCCTTTTGATTTCTGCCTTCCTAAGATTGGTGCAGTGGTTTGTGTAAGCCTCCTCTAGGCTGAGATTTGTGCTGAGTGTCTGTTTCTTTTCCCTCTAATGGGCAAGGCTGAGTGAGGTGATAATCCTGTCTGCTGATGATTGGTTTTGTATTTTTGTTTTTTGTTGTTGTTTAGATGAGGTGTACTGCACAGGGTACTACCTGGTAATGCCAGGTCTTGTATTCAAGTGGTTTCCTTTGTGTGAGTTCTCACTATTTGATCCTCCCTAGGGTTAGTCTCTGATAGTTTAAGGTCTTGGAGTTATTGCTCCCACTCCAAAGGCTCAGGGCTTGATATATTCTCCACAGCATGCAGAGCACCTGTCCTTGGAGATGAAGACAAGGATGGGAAGGAGATTTTCCATGTGAATGTGTCACCCGGGCCACTCATCAGCCTTGCTTTGGTCTGCCTTCTGCTCTTGCTGTCCCAGTAAGCAGTTCTTCTGTGGAGGCCAAATTTCAAATGCAAATCCAGTCACAGACACCTGCTGTGCACTCTCCATCTTCTTTCCTGTGAAGCTGTATAATCATAAGGCATTTGATCACTGTATAATCACTGTATAATCATAAGGCATTTGATTTAGGTCATACCTGAATGAGCTAGTGGTTTTCCTTACTTTCTTCAATTTAACTCTGAATTTTCAATAAGGCATTCATGATCTGAGCCATAGTCGGCTCCTGGTCTTGTTTTAGCTGACTCGAAAGAGCTTTTGCATCTTCAGCTGCAAATATAATCAACCTGATTTTGAAATTGACCATCTGCTAATGCTCGTGTGTAGAGTCGTCTCTTGCTTTGTTGGTAAAGAATGTTTTCTTGGACCAGTGCGATCTCTTTGCAAAGGTCTATTAGCCTTTGCCCTGCTTCATTTTGTACTCAGTGGTCAAACTTGCTTGTTACTGCAGGTATCTCTTGACTTCCTCCTTTTGCGTTCCATTCGTCTGTGATGAAAGGGACATCTTTTTGGCGTGTTAGTTCTAGAAGGTCTTGTAGATCTTGATAGAACCATTCAAATTCACTTTCTTCAGTATTAGTGGTTGGGGCATAGACTTGAATTACTGTGATATTGAATGGTTTGCTTTGGAAACAAACCAAGATCATTCCCAAGTACTGCATTTCAGACTCTCATTGACTTTGAGGGCTACTGCATTCCTTCTANTCTTGCTGGGTAATCTTGGTTGTAGATTTTTCCCTTTCAGTACTTTAAATATATCCTTCTATTTCCTTTTGGCCTGCAGAGTTTCTGCTGAAAGATCAGCTGTTATGCGTATGGGGCTTCCCTTGTATGTTACTTGTTGCTTCTCCCTTACTGCTTTTAATATTCTTTCTTTGTATTTAGTCTTTGTTAGTTTGATTAGCATGTGTGGTCCCAAAGAGTCGGAGACGACTGAGCAACTGAACTGAACTGAACTGACATGTTTCTCCTTGGGTTATCCTGTATGGGACTCTTTGTGCCTCTAGGACTTAATTGACTATTCCTTTTTGATGTTGGGGAAATTTTCAGCTATAATCTCTTCAAAATTTTTCTCATACCCTTTCTTTTTCTCTTCTTCTTCTGGGACCCCTGTAATTTGAATGTTGGTACATTTTATATTGTCCCAGATGTCTCTGATGCTATCCTCAGTTCTTTTCATTCTTTTTCCTTTCTTTTGCTCTTCAGAAGTTATTTCCACCATTTTATCTTCCAATTCACTGATTTGTTCTGCTTTAGATATTCTGCTATTGATTCCTTATAGAGTACTTTAAATTTCAGTAATTCTGTTTTTTGTCTGTATGTTTAGTCTTCAGTTCTTCTTGGTCTTTGTTAGTTGATTCTTGCATTTTCTCCATTTTGTTTTCAGGGTTTATGATCATCTTTACTATCATTATTCTGAATTCTTTTTCAGGTGTTTGCCTATTTTCTCTTTATTTATTCAGACTTCTTTGTTTCTAGTTTGTTCCTTCATTTGTGTAGTATTTCTCTGCCTTTCATTATTTTTAAAATTTTGTGTTTGAGATCTCCTTTTCCCAGGCTTCATGGTTGAATTCTTTCTTCCTTTTGATTTCTGCCTTCCTAAGATTGGTGCAGTGGTTTGTGTAAGCCTCCTCTAGGCTGAGATTTGTGCTGAGTGTCTGTTTCTTTTCCCTCTAATGGGCAAGGCTGAGTGAGGTGATAATCCTGTCTGCTGATGATTGGTTTTGTATTTTTGTTTTTTGTTGTTGTTTAGATGAGGTGTACTGCACAGGGTACTACCTGGTAATGCCAGGTCTTGTATTCAAGTGGTTTCCTTTGTGTGAGTTCTCACTATTTGATCCTCCCTAGGGTTAGTCTCTGATAGTTTAAGGTCTTGGAGTTATTGCTCCCACTCCAAAGGCTCAGGGCTTGATATATTCTCCACAGCATGCAGAGCACCTGTCCTTGGAGATGAAGACAAGGATGGGAAGGAGATTTTCCATGTGAATGTGTCACCCGGGCCACTCATCAGCCTTGCTTTGGTCTGCCTTCTGCTCTTGCTGTCCCAGTAAGCAGTTCTTCTGCGGAGGCCAAATTTCAAATGCAAATCCAGTCACAGACACCTGCTGTGCACTCTCCATCTTCTTTCCTGTGAAGCTGTATAATCATAAGGCATTTGATCACTGTATAATCACTGTATAATCATAAGGCATTTGATTTAGGTCATACCTGAATGAGCTAGTGGTTTTCCTTACTTTCTTCAATTTAACTCTGAATTTTCAATAAGGCATTCATGATCTGAGCCATAGTCGGCTCCTGGTCTTGTTTTAGCTGACTCGAAAGAGCTTTTGCATCTTCAGCTGCAAATATAATCAACCTGATTTTGAAATTGACCATCTGCTAATGCTCGTGTGTAGAGTCGTCTCTTGCTTTGTTGGTAAAGAATGTTTTCTTGGACCAGTGCGATCTCTTTGCAAAGGTCTATTAGCCTTTGCCCTGCTTCATTTTGTACTCAGTGGTCAAACTTGCTTGTTACTGCAGGTATCTCTTGACTTCCTCCTTTTGCGTTCCATTCGTCTGTGATGAAAGGGACATCTTTTTGGCGTGTTAGTTCTAGAAGGTCTTGTAGATCTTGATAGAACCATTCAAATTCACTTTCTTCAGTATTAGTGGTTGGGGCATAGACTTGAATTACTGTGATATTGAATGGTTTGCTTTGGAAACAAACCAAGATCATTCCCAAGTACTGCATTTCAGACTCTCATTGACTTTGAGGGCTACTGCATTCCTTCTAAGGGATTCTTGCCCACAGTAGTTGATATAATGGCCCTCTGAATTAAATTCTCTCATTTTGGTCTATTTTAGTTGACTGGTTCCTAAAATGTCGATGTTCAGTCATCTCCTGTTTGACCACTCCTCGCCTGAGGAGGAGATATTTCTCCAGTTTTTATTGTTAGAACTTGGTCAAATTCCTGGAGGTATATATCAAATTATTTGGGGCCTCCCAATGGCTGGCTACCTCTAGAGTTTTTAACTCTCAGTTATCTACACTAACATCTCCAGCAATTCATCATTTTCAGTTTAGATTTTCCAGCCTTGGTTCTGGTGTCCATGGTGTCTTCCTTTGCAGGTCTCTGCTCTGGTAAGTTGTGACTAACTGTCTATCTCTCCAGTCTTAGGGGCAGCAGTTTACCCTGTGTCCTCCCCTCTTACATATCCAAGAAGAGTTTTTGGTTTTCCAGTTCTTCAGCATTTTACTTGTTAGTATGGAGTGGTAACTTTAAAGTCCTTTCATAGGGAACCAGAAACCCCAAACCCTTCAAAACTTCTTAATCTAGAAATTAAAATGTGAATAGAATTCTTTGTGAATAAATCTATGTCAGTTTAGATTAAATAGCTGTGTATTTTCTTTGTTGTGCATGAAACAGTAGCAAGAAATGCAAAGTGAATTTTTTTTATTTGACTGTTTTTAATTTGAAAAATACTTTAAGATTATATTGATTGCTAATTTTTTTCCTGTCTTTTTTTCATGCAGATTTGAAACCAAAATAGATTCATTTCATGTTACTGGCTTACCAGATAACTCAACAAAACCCCGCCTCCTGTCTTCATTAGATGATGCTGGATCACTCTTGAAAATTATGTTTGAGATAAATCCTTTAGATGAAACTGTTGCTCAGAGGTGTATCATAGAAGCTGAACCTTTAGAAATGTTATATGATGCAGTAAGCATTTTTTGGAATTCCTAAGTTTTAATATATTTATATTTGCCTTGAGTTTGTCCTCATGTTATTGATACTTATTTTAACAGAGAACAGTGAATAGTATAGTAGAATTCTTCAGACCTCCAAAAGAGGTAAATCTAGCACAGCTGACTTCAGTAACTTTGACAAAACTTGAAGAATTTCGTGATAAGACAGCAACAGGTAAATGCCAGTATTATTGTTGGCTTATCATTTAATACAGTTTGAGTCATGTTATACTGATTTTAGTGTTCTTTGAGTTTATATTTGTAGACTAGATACAGTTTTAATTGAAACTTAGTCTGATAATTTTATATATTTAAATTCAAATATAATGATAACTATGTCTTAAACTTAGAAAGGTCTGACCTTTGAACCACATTCATGTTAATTGCAAAATTTTGTTAGGATTTTTGAAATTCTGTTTATGACAGAAACTGGCCTATATTTTCCTTTCTTGTAATGACTTCCAGATTTTAGTCTATTGGTCTTAGAACCTAGAAGTGCCACCCTTTTTTATTATCTTGGAGAGTTTGGATAAGATTGGATCTCATTTCTTTTTTCATTCTTTGGGCTAGGAGATTTATTTGGGAACAATTTTAAACTAGAGGTTCATTTTTTAAAAATATAGATGACTATAGAGATGATCTCTGTGGTTTTTAATGGTTTGTAATTTGTTGAGACTTGCTTTCTGGCTCAACATATGGTAATTTTAAAAATGTTCCGTATATGTTTGAAAAGTATGTACTTCATGTCTTCTGTATCCATAGATTTTTTTTTCCCTTTTCACCATATTCTAACAGTTATTTAGAGGAGCATGAAAAACACCTCACTGTCAGTGTTGATTTGTGCATTTCATGTGGATCTGTAATTTTCTGCTTTATAGATTTTGTTGCTAATTAGGTACATACAGAGATAATTTTTTCCTGTGAACCAAATCTTTTATCTGTATGAAATTGTCAATATTTTTAATAATGCTTTAATTTTTCAATATTCTTTTTGTTCTGATTATAGTATATATATTTCAGGTTTCTTTTGGTTGTAATTTGTCTGCTACATCTTCTTTTTATTCTTCTATATTCTTTTCCCCTCTATCTATAGTTCTAGATGTGTCATTTCAACAACATATATGAGGTGTTTTTCAAGCTGTGATATTTAGTCTTTTCTGTTTCTTGACTGTTTTTTGCTTACCTTTGGATATATTACAGCATTGTTTCCTCAACTCCCACCCTTGTACCATTTGAAACTTAAACATTCTCTCTTCACCCCCTTTTCCTTCTGCCCTCAGTGTTTTCGACCATCATGGTCTTTTCCAATCAGCTGGGTCTTTCTATCAGGTGGCCAAAGTACTGGAGGTTCAACGTTAGCGTCAGTCCTTCCAATGAATATTCAGGCATGATTTCCTTTAGGATTGACTGGTTTGATCTCCTTGCTGTCCATGGGACTCTCAGGAGTCTTCTGCAGCACCAAGTTTTTCTCAGAGACATTTGCATTCTCTTATGGGTAGCTTTTAGGGAGAGGGAGATTTAACTTCTATATTACTCTTAATTTTAGTATCTATCTTTTAGAACCCAGATTTATGAGAACTCCTGCTGGAATCTATTTTTTTTGTCATTTGTTGCCTATACCCTGTGAGACTATGGAAAGAAGTTCCAAAGTTTACCAAGTGCAGAACATGGTCTCAGGATAAAATTTTTTTGGTTCCTTCCCTTTGAAATCTTTTGGCTAACTCTCTCAGTTTGATTTTCCANGGAATCTATTTTTTTTTGTCATTTGTTGCCTATACCCTGTGAGACTATGGAAAGAAGTTCCAAAGTTTACCAAGTGCAGAACATGGTCTCAGGATAAAATTTTTTTGGTTCCTTCCCTTTGAAATCTTTTGGCTAACTCTCTCAGTTTGATTTTCCACTTGATAGATGCTTACTCTCTTGCCTCTTTTTAATGTTTTTAATGTTTCATTTTCATTGCTGTTTGTTTTGCTTTATGTCCCACAATTTTTATTACTTTAAGTGGAAGAAAAAGTTTGGCTACCTACTTATTGATGTTACCAGAATTTAAACTCTAGTTAAATGTTTTAATATAAGTTGAAAACGTTATTTTAGTTAAAATTCATTGGGATAGATTCATCTGTTTTTATAGAAAGCTCTGGTTGCTTATTTTGGTTTACATATGGTTTTATTGAAGATGATTTAGTAAGCGAAAAATTTTCATTGTCTCGAGTAATATAAAGGTTGAGTTCATTGTTTGGTATAGCAGACATAGCTGTGTTAATTTCACAAATTGGGGAGAATTATAGAGATTCTAATATCACAGATATGAATAACTGTTTCATGGAACTTAATTTTTTTAGATGTCTATCTTCCAAGTTTTACCCAATTGAGTTTATGGAACAAAAATTCTTTTTTGATTATTACAGTTTTATACTTGGCTAATATTTAATAAGGAGCATACACATTGACTTTATATTGAAAACATCTTGCTGAAGGTTATTTAAAAATTAATACTATCTTCACATTATTTTAAAATTGTGTTACTAATTCATGTGTTTAGTGATTCTCTGTTTCTTGAGTAATTTGTGTACATTATTCATTGTAAAGATTTAAATTTTCTGCAGGTCTGATATATATTATTGAAACACAGAAAGTTCTTGATCTCAAAATTAACTTGAATGCTTCATATATCATTATCCCACAAGATGGTATCTTTAGCCCTACGTCAAATCTCCTTCTTTTGGATCTTGGACATCTAAAGGTATTACTTTGTTTAAGACGTCTTTTGGTTTATAGATGTTTGATTTGGTAAATTAATTTTTAGCTTAGTAGCAGAAACTAAGATTTGAGAGAGCCCCCCTTTGTAACGAATAAAGTGGTTTCATTTAGTTAGGTAGTTTTCTACATTTCTTACACGAAAATGACCGATTGAACACTGATGGTCAGAGGCGAACCTAAGAATTCTGTTTGTAAAATTTGAGAGTAATGCTTGAGGAGTTTATTTCCTTTTCAATTTAAATTTATTACTTGATCAATTAAAATGTATAGAGTAGGAGGAAGTTCTAGAAGTCATCAAATGTATTTTCATCCTTCTGAAATTTTTTGTGTATATACTATAAATATTGACATTTTAGTATTTCTATTAAATAATCCTATAATTGAGAGATGGGTTTCTTTCATTTCCCTTCCTGTTCAGTTATGTATGTTTTTCCATCAGTTTGGAGTAGAGATACTTTTTTCGGTGTTTCTGGTTCTATGCTGTTCAATATGGTACCCACTTGTATTTATTTAAATTGATTACAGTTTTTCTTTAAATTCAGCTCCTTAGTTATACTTTAGCTACATTCCAGCATTTAATAGTCACAAATGGCTTGTGGCTACTGTATTAAAACAGGGGGAGAGCATTTTTATCATCATAGCAAGCTCAGTTGGAAAGGAGTACTCCATATTGTTAAATGTAGGCTGCAGTCCAGGGGGTCGCGAAGAGTCGGATGCGACTGAGTGACTTCACTTACACTTTTCACTTTTCACTTTCATGCATTGGAGAAGGAAATGGCAACCCACTCCAGTGTTCCTGTCTGGAGAATCCCAAGGACAGGGGAGCCTGGTGGGCTGTCGTCTGTGGGGTTGCACAGAGTCGGACATGACTAAAGCGACTTAGCAGCAGCAGCAGCAGCAGCAGCAGCTAACAGTTTAAGACCCAAGAGGGATAGATATGGAATGCTCTTTCTGGNAGGACAGGGGAGCCTGGTGGGCTGTCGTCTGTGGGGTTGCACAGAGTCGGACATGACTAAAGCGACTTAGCAGCAGCAGCAGCAGCAGCAGCAGCTAACAGTTTAAGACCCAAGAGGGATAGATATGGAATGCTCTTTCTGGCTACCTAATAAATATGTGTCTTTCCTTGATATTGACATTCTCCTTTATGTATTTTTTTACACCTTGGTTATTAATTATGTAGACACTGCTGGATTTACCTTTATAATAAAATTTTATACAGCTAATAATTCATATTTGAACTCGTTTATGGATTTGGTTCATGGGCACTGTGGTATAGTGGAAATAGCCAGTGGAAAGGTATAGTGGTCAAAAGTAACAGTATATCTTTAGTTTTGTGACCTTAGGCAATTTGCATAACATTTTGCCTAAAACTTGTTACTTTCAAACAGGTAGTCAGTTTTGACTGTGTACTTCAAATGAACTGTAAAATAGAGGGGAAATTTTTATAATACAAAATACATATATGCATGTGTGTGTGTGTGTATGTATATGAATGAATGGGTGAACAAAATCTTTATATTCTACTACAAAATGATTTCCAGGATACTTGAGTGAAAAAAGTAGCATGAAGAGTATAGCATGGAAGAGTTATATAACTATAACTTGCTTGAAAAGTGAAGGTCGCTCAGTTGTGTCCGACTCTTTGCGACCCCATGGACTTTACAGTCCGTGGAATTCTCCAGGCCAAAATACTGGAGTGGGTAGCCTTTCCCTTCTCCAGGGGATCTTCCCAACCCAAGGATTGAACCCCAGGTCTCCTACATTACAGGTGGATTCTTTACCAGCTGGGCCAAAAGGGAAGCCCAAGAATAGTGGAGTGGGTAGCCTATNCCATTTCCTTCTCCAATGCATGAAAGTGAAAAGTGAAAGTGAAGTCGTTCAGTTGTGTCCGACTCTTAGACTCTGATCCCCATGGAGGATCCCACGAGGCTCCTCCGCCCATGGGATTTTCCAGGCAAGAGTACTGGAGTGGGGTGCCATTGCCCTCTCCGCCACATGTGGCTGGTGACTACTATATTGGATAGCATAGTTTCAAAGTTACTAATAGGCTTTCCTTCATTTCTTTTTATTACTACTTATTTTCAAATATTTAGGCATGTATAGAGCTGGAATCCCAAACCAGTACACTTTTAATATACCCTCTACAAAATTTCTGTCTCTTTAAATGAAACTTTATAATGTTAAATTGTAAACATGTTTTTCTTTACCTGTTTGCATAATAAAATCCATGGCTCATGAAGTAGGTGGGAAAGATGGGATTTTCTAGTTTTTCTTCATTTTTTCCCCTCTGGAATGCATTTCCTTCTAGAAAAAATGCAGTAACCTTGGAGATTAAAGTTCGCTGTTTTCAACTATGGCAAACTTCCAGATGCCTCTTTTAAAGGGCAGGTGCTCTGTATATTGAGGCCAAGTTTTAATGAATTTTGAGTAAATAATATTCAAAATTTTTCTGAAATGTTGTGTTATGTACACTTTAAAGAGTTTGTGTGCTTTTATTTTTTTAGGCTGGAGTCATTTATCTTGTTCTTAAATTATGCCAGATGTTTTTGATTTGAACATCACACAAAAGAAAGCCTCTGAGAAAGCATTTAGAATCACATCTGTACTACTAAAGTGTTTTCCATTTTCAATCACTGATACGTGGGATTAAGTTCTTAATACTGACAGAGAATATTTTTGGAGAATTTCCTGTCTTATACGCATACTTCAGTTAATCCTCACAACAAAAGGGAAGATAGGCCTGGAAAGGGTCTAAGCTGAGTTGCCCAAGGACCAGTGAGGTTNTTTTTTTTCAGAAATCTCCATGTTGTTCTCCATAGTGGCTATATCAATTTGCATTCCCACCAACATTGCCAGAAGGTTCCCTTTTCTCCACACCTTCAGCATTTACTGTTTGTGTACTTTTCGATGGTGGCCAATCTGACTGGTGTGAGATGATACCTCATTGTGGTTTTGATGTGCATTTCTCTACTAATGAGTGATGTTGAACATCTTTTCATGTGCTTTTTAGCCATCTGTATGTCTTCTTTGGAGAAATGTCTGTTTAGGTCTTCTGCCCACTTTTTGATTGGATTGTTTGTTTTTCTGCTGTTGAACTGCATGAGCTGCTTATATTGCAGAAACCATCACAATATTGTAATTATCCCCTAATTAAAAATAAAAAGAAGCAAAAAAAGAAAACAAAACAAATGTGAATCAATATGCATCTTTGAAACTAAGAGAAAATTTGCTGTATCTCAGTAAATCTGCTACATCTCTTGTTTGGAGTAGAGTTCTACATCGTGTCCTACATATCTGTACATAAATTAATTTATCACCACCAAATTCATCAGTTAAGCTGGGACATTTGTTTATTTGGATGAATGTGTGCCAGCATCATACTGAAAAAAAAGACTGTTCTTTCTGGGGCCTGCCCATCTGGCAGGAGTTGCTTTCCAGGTAAGTTCACTGGTGCAAAGCTTAAGTGATTCTTCAAGAATTATTGGGTCATCACATAGTGTCCCAGACAGAAATATGGGACTCATGCTAGACTGTTCCTCTTGCCCTTCTTTATTTAATTATTTTTTTGTTCTATCTCTTTTAAACCCCTTGATTACACCCAATTTCCCCATTATTGCTTCCTTTCTTTTAGTTCCAGAACTCATCATCTTTTGTCTTAAATTTGTCTTGCCTCCCTCCACTTTCCTCCAATCTCTCTAACACTCTGCTTCTAGCATGGTCTTTTAAAATTCTGACCACTTCATTCCATTTCTTCTTCTTTTTTTTAATGATTTTCTTTTTTTTTTTTTTTTTTTGGTAAGAGAAGCTAAGTGGTCCTCAGTTTTTAGTTTTTACTTTTTGGTTGCCCCATGCAGCATATAGGCTCTTAGTTCCCCAACCAGGGATCAAACCTGAGCCCCCTGCACCAGAAGTATAGAGTCTTAACCACTGGACCTCCAGGGGAATCCCTCCATTTCTTGAGAGAGAGCATGAGCTCTGAAATTAAACAGACCAAGTTTGAACTCTAACTTCATCTGTTACCAGTTGTGTGATCTTCAGAGACAACTAAGCTTTGTACCTCATTTCCTCATGTGTAAAATGGGAATAGTAGGGGTACCTGTCTTGGTTGTTGTAAATATGTTTATGAACATCAGCTGTTTAGAGTTGCACTGGGCAAACTGCATGTGTTCAATAAAATTTAACAATTATTTAATTGTCTTCTTGCCTTCTATAGAACTATTTCTGAATCCATGCATGGCAAAAAAAAAAAACAAACAAACTGTAATTTTACCTCTGACTGCATCCCCAGTTTCATCTCTTGTTTCCTTTTCATTTGTATCTTATTCTTTGACCAAAATGAAGCACGAGTAATTCTTTAAATGTGCCATGACCTTCATGTACTGTTGCACGCACTGTTCCCTCTGCTTGAATGCATACCTGACTTCTGGCATGTGCAGAGACCAACACAGGACAAAGATCCAGGCTTCTTAACTTCCAGCCTGGGTCTCCTTTCCTACTGCAGCATACTGCCTCTTTCGCCTTCATCCTTTATGCTACTCATCTGAGTATATGATGGGAGCTTGGTAGAGATAGTAAGGAGCTGGGAATGGCATATGGCAAAGGAAGCCTCCCAAAGAAGTTTTTAGTACCTATAACAATCTATTGTATTAACTCTTTGGAACAACATGGATAGTATGTCTTTTTCCCTGAGAGCATTTGGACATAACTCCATGATTTTAAGAATTTTTAATATCACGAGAGGGGCTTCTCCAGTGGCTCAGTGGTAAAGAATCTACCTGCAGTGCAGAAGCTGCAGGAGATGCGGGTTCCATCCCTGGGTGGGAAAGATTCCCCTGAGGGGGAACGTGGCAACCCACTCCAGTATTCTTGCCTGAGGATCTCATGGACAAAGGAGCCTGGTGGGCAATAGTCCAAAAGGTCGCAAAAAGTCAGACATGACTGAAGCAACTTAGCATGCATGCAATATCATGAGAAAATGTATGGCAAAGCCAATAGAGTATTGTAAAATTAAAAAAATAAATAAAAATTAAAAAAAATATTGATATGGATTGATACGATATTAACATGGCTATTACACTGAGTGCTGGTATTTCAGATGGCAAGGGAGCAGTTGCAGCCCTGTTACTTTCCTTCTCCTTTGCTGTGTGGTATGCTGCCTTGAGCTGAGCAGATCTGTATCGGCTTTGGATCTTTCTCAAGGTGCCTGCTCTTCCTTTCATTAGTGTGGATAATCAGAGTTTGATTGTAAAGTATGCCTAGGCCAAGTGCAAGGGCTTTTAAAATTGTCTGCTGTTTTAGATTATCCAGGCCACTGATCCTCCTTCCTTAGCATGGATAATTGAGAGTGGACTGGGTTGAAGAGTGCTAAGCAGAACCAATTGACAAAATAAATGAGATTTTAAAAATCCTTTACATTTTAATAATAGAAAAAAAAACAAGCTAGATTTTCTTCTCCTTTTTTTAATCAAAAAGAGCCTATTTTATATTTTGAAACAGTAAATGTTGATATATTTGGCTTTAAGTTGATTCAAAATAGGAGACTATTTCCTATGATGCACCAATTGAAAATGTATACTAATCATAATAGGTATTTAATGGAGTTAGGGGAAAAATTGAAAATATAGGCAAGAGTTTGGATGGTTTCATATTCAATGCCAGATTCACTTATAACCCTGTTTATGCTTCAACGTAGCAAGGAGTGGGTAGGAGTTACTTCAGAGTCTGAAAAGCTTTCTCTTGAAAGTGGAGGCTATAATTCTTTGTCCCTAATGAGCAGTAACCATGTGGAGAAAGGCATTTCATGAATGTTTGTGTAAGATTAACAGGATTCTGTTTTCTGGAAATATCTGATCTCATTTGCTTCTCATTTTCATCCTTTCCTCTTTCCCCATGCATGTCTGCATGCAGAGAGAAATGTATTTACATGTCACTTGACCGGGAATTTAGAGGACATGTTCGCAAAGGAACGATGTTATAAATAGGGATTGGTGTCACTGAATGCCCTTCAGGTGTGTAATGATATAAATAGATTTTGGGGGTTGACCTGGGAATTTGGAATGTAATGTAAGAGGCAATGGTGAGTTTCTGGGCAGGTGACTCATAAAGATGGTTTTTGAAACATGACCCATTTTTATGTTGGGAATTGCCAAGCTAAGGCTTAAAGACTCCCGTAACACCCATGAATAATCATTTAAATGCAGGCTTTGAGACTTGGGGAAAAAAGTGCATTATTTACTCTAAAGACAATAATCTTCCTTTGGAGTTATTGTAGTCCATCATACAGATGCATACTGGGGGATCTTTGAAAGAGCAACATTTTCTCTTGATGGTCCATTCCTTCATATATCTTACAAATTATTATCCAGGTTTCGGTGGCAGGCTCTGGTTAGGGATGCACGGCAGCCATTCTGCACCAGAGTATAAGAGACTAAGGCTCTTTCACATAGTGAAATATTACAAAGGGCCTTTGGTCACTGTCTGTTGTATTTGTGTGAAGAGCAAGACATGGGGATGGAGGTGCTGTATCCTCTGGTTCTTTAAAAAAAAAAAACAAAACATGATTATATTTTAATATACAAGCAGGGAGGGAGGTGGGAGGGGGGTTCCAGATGGGGAACATGTGTACACCCGTGGTGGATTCATGTTGATGTATGGCAAAACCAAGACAATATTGTAAAGTAATTAGCCTCTGATTAAAATAAATAAATTTAAATTAAAAAAATTCAAGCAAAATACAAAACACCATAGTAAATTACTGACAATAAAATACAGTATTTCATTTGCATTGCATGACAAACAGTTAACATCCTTAACCATAAATGAATTCTTAGAAACTGGTAACAAAGACATTGCTATACCAAGGGAAATGAAAAACAAAACAAAACAAAACAGAAAAGAAGACATGAAATAACACAAGTGACTCATAAGGGTTAAACATGTATAAAAATGACTGAGTTGAACAACAACAAAAGAAAAGCAATTTCTTTGTAATGTTATATTACCAAAGATTAAAAATCTAACATTTGTACAGTTTTAGGAAACATACCCACTTAAACACTAGGGAACAAGATTGATGAAGTCCCATTTATGTAATAGGGGAAAATCTGGTTTGGACCCAAGCTATAAATTTTGGATACTCTTAGTCCTAGAAGTTCCAATTCATTGGAATTATCTCAACAAATTAGTTGGCTAAATTTACAATGTACATATAAACCATGTTTACTGCATAGAAAATTTGTAACTAGTACATAGATCTCCATGCCCACCCCTCCCTCCCCCAAATCCTCTGATTCTTTGTGGTGGCAAGAGCCTGTCAAACGTAGGCACACAATATACTCTTGTGGCTCAACTGATTAGAAGAAGGGAAAACAGAAGAGTTCTCAGCATAGAAACTATACAGCTGGGCCAGACATCCTCTAGAGCTGTGCTAGCACATGCTGTGTGGCTCAAAGAAAGATCAGCTACAACTATACTAAGCCTACAATATGATTGACTTAGGTGATGATTTTTCTCTTGGTTGTAGAGAAATTAGGCAAGAAGATTCCAAAGAGGTCTGTCTCCAGGTTGTACTTGGAGGGTTCCTAGGGATGAATTAGTAATTAAAGTAAACTGAATGAATATTTATTTGAATTACTACTGCATAGTTCTTCCTAGATATTTATTTACTGTGGGTACTAGAGTCTGGAGGTTTAAAAGGTCAGTAGAATGATCATTTGAATCCAAGATTCTAGTGAGGTAGAGGCAAACACATGACTATGATAGCGTGTGACAACTCTAAAGCAGAAGAAACAAACGCTAATGCTTTAGAATGTACTAGCATCACCTGAACTTCTTGTTTCAAGGTTTGGGGGTCTATATCAGATTATCTAATAGTGATATTTATAGATGGGGCCCAGGAATTTATATATTAAAAAAAAAATGCTCTGTGTGGTTGTGTGGTGGATGGCTGATGAGTTGAGAAATTCTGCCGTAGGCTATGTTTTCTGATGACAGAGTAAATGGTAGGACCTAAAGCCAGAGAGGGCTTCCCTGGTGGCTCAGAGGTTAAAGCATCTGCTTCCAATGCGGGAGGCCTGGGTTCAATCCCTGGGGTGGGAAGATCCCCTGGAGAAGGAAATGGTAACCCACTCCAGTATTCTTGCCTGGAGAATCCCATGGATGGAGAAGCCTGGTAGGCTATAGTCCATGGGGTCGCAAAGAGTCAGACATTACAGTGACTTCACCTTCACCTTCACCTTCACCTTCACCTTCAAAGCCAGAGAGGTAGGTAGGGCCTTGTCATGATGTATATAAGGTGCCAAGCTAGGGAGCTGGTGTCAGGATCTTGTGCTTTGGTTCTCGGGACCCACAAAATATTAAGCACAGGAAGTGCTACAGTCAAGTCCATATACTAGAAGAGTTTTGACATCAGAGTGGAGGAAGAACTGAAGGAAGAAGACATGGAAGCAAAGGAACAGTTATTCGGCTATTGCAATAGATGAGGAAGATGGCGACAAAGGCCTGAATTTGGGTAGAGGGGACAAAATGGAGAAAAAAACAGAAAGAGGCATCATTGAGAGAGAACCAAAAGGAAATATTCGTGAACATAATGTAGTGAAAGTCACTCAGTCATGTCCGACTCTTTGTGACCCCGTGGGCTATACAGTCCATGGAATTCTCCAGGCCAGAATACCAAAGTGGGTAGCCTTTCCCTTCTCCAGGGGATCTTCCCAGCCCAGGGATAGAATCCAGGTCTCCCACATTGTAGGTGATTCTTCATGAACTTAACCATAAGGGAAGCCCAAGAATACTGGACTGGGTAGTCTATCCCTTCTCCAGCGGATCTTTCTGACCCAGGAATTGAATCAAGGTCTGTTGCATTGCAGGCAGATTCTTTACCACCTGAGCTATCAAGGAAGCCCATGAATATAATGTCCGGTCCCATCACTTCATGGGAGATAGATGGGGAAAGAGTGGAAACAATGTCAGACTTTATTTTTTTGGGCTCCAAAATCACTGTAGATGGTGACTGCAGCCATGAAATTAAAAGACNCAAAGAGTTGGACATGACTGAGCGACTGAACTGAACTGAACTGAACTGTGAAGGAAATAGAAGGAAGACTAAGGTGACTTGTGATAACAGTTTAGGTAACTTTCTGGCTGATTCTATAAATAGAAATATAATACACTGGAGAAGGAGAGGGATTGGAATTTGCTTGGTTGATATATAATTTGGTAGATTCAATTTGGGGTTGAAATTTCCTTAAGGTGTTTAAATGGAAATGCCTAGGAAGTGACTGGAAATTCATATCTCCGTTTTGGATGGGATTTGCTGTTGTTATCAGCATGTAGCTGATAGTTCAAGTCATAAAAGAAGAGAATCTTTGAGATAGGGTTATAGAGGGAGAAAGAAAATAAGCAGGTTGCAAAGTCTGCATTAGGTGCTATAAAAGAATTCAGAAGATTCAGAAGAGCCCACAAGGATGTGGCATTCTTCCAGAAGATGAGAATGATTAGAAAGAACTTGAGGCATCGTCTAGACCAGTGATTTTATAACAGTTTTTAATGCAGCAGAACTCGGTTTTCAAGGAAAATCTAACTTAGAACTTTAATAAAACAGATCCAGATAGAGCATCTCTGATTGAAGGGAAGAGAGGGAAAATGTATGCCTATCCACCCAGTGTTCCTTTCTTTACTGCTTCGTCCCCACTTGGCAACTCCTGACTCCTCTCCAGGGAACAGGGCTTTTAAAACATCAATGTGCATTCCTTATTTTATAGAGGCTGGGTGATGGATTACATGATCATTGTCATGAAACTCATTTGTGACTGAGGGACAACATGATGTGATAAAGCCCACAAGAAACAAAGCAGCAAAAGGCAGCATGGAACTTGGAGCCTGCCCAATGGTGAAGACAACACAGGGTTTTAAGGATCAGACGAGGGTGTGTGTGTTTGTGTGTGTGTGTGTGAACATTCTAAGCTGTAACATTCCGGGAAGGAGTTGCAAAGGTGGTAGATTTGTGAGTCCATGAATACATTCAGGGATTCAGTTTCTTGCCCATTTAAGAGTCAGAGCTAAAGGTTTGTGCTGGGTTGCAGAAACAAAGAGAGTCTTTCCAGTTTCTATGAAATTGAGGCAGTTGTCATGGACACTGCATTGCAATTATAGTCCAGACTCCATCCAAATTCTGGTAGAAGTGGAACCTTAATGGTAAGATGAACTAGAGAGTCAGTGAAGGGTAGCAGTGGCTTTCCTTTATGTAAGAGGGTCTTTGGGAGAGACAGTTTATTTGGGCAGTGAATTCTTGAAAATTTGTCAGAGTGAAATCTTGATGAATTGTCTTAAAATTCTATTTGCAAGACAAGTGTGCTTTCCTTATTAAAATGCATATTTATTTAGGAAGACCCTTTTGGAAGGTTACTGATGAAACACCACTTTATGCTGCCAACTGGAATACAGTAGAAACTATCTATAGCAACTGCAATCATTCCTTAACATGCAAACTCCAGAATACTCAGTATGAAGGGAGTTATTTTGAGGTATCAGTGGAAATCTGCCAAGACTGAAGACTGACCCAGTGATTCCTAGGAGACCTTGAGGAAATTCAATTAGTTTATGAGTCACAGGAACCTCAAATTATTCTAGGTGGCATCTACCGCCATTGGAAAGTTCTGTTCTGGAATTGGCAACCTGCAACAAGTTCCAAGCTGGTCTTTCTTTTTAGTAAGACACTTACGGGATATAAATCCTCTTAAGTACATTTTATTGTACCAATTGTTTTGTTTAGAAAAAGCCTATTGGTTTGTTATTTAAAGTGGTCTATTTAATAGTGTTAATAAATTCTAAAATTGGAGACTAGGTATTGTTATTTTGGATGTTCTAATACTCTTGGTTGTCTAAGTTACTTGACCTTGGCTTGTTTGCTTGACCTTTGTTTTCATACCTTGGGGAAAATTCCTCCACCGCACAGAGTTGATACGGTATTTCTACATATATGGAAAATATGTGAATATGTTAACAGTATTTGAATAATTGGATTAGGTCTATGTAACCCAGTGAAACAGCTAAAGTTTAGGTGAATCAGAAAGTTCAAGTGGAAATTCAATTTCTTATAAAAAAGACTTAACTTCTTATATTTATTATTTTGAGTATAATTATAACTGTGTAATAACTATCCAGAAGAAGGACTGGCAGACTGCACCGCAAAATTTTAATACAGAGAAGTAATATAATGTAGTAGTTACTGGCAACAGTGCTCCTGTACTCCACTAGCTTAGGAAAAACAAGAGTTCAAATTTAATTTTCTTAAGAAATGTGGTCTTTGTTATTTAACCTTTTTAAGACTTACTTCCCTCAGGTGAGTAATATCTATGTTTTGGAGGTTGTTGGGAGTAGTACGTGAAATAATTTAGGCAATTTCTTGGGCACAGGACCTGATATTTTTAAAATGGCTCACTAAATGTTGGTAATTGTCATCATGTTCATTACCATCGTGACTGCCACCACCATCATCACCATCATCATCATCACCATCAGGTGATGGGTCAGTCTGGGTCCTCCAAGAAGCAGATGCCAGGATGGTACTGAACATGCAAGAAATTGATTAGGGGAAATGCCCGTGAGAGAAACTGGAGTGGGAGCCCAGAGAGTCTGGGATGCAGGAGTGAAGGAGTAAGGGAAGAAAGAAAGGAAGATTGTGTGAATCACTTAAACATAAGTGCAGTTCAAAGAAAGTTCACCAGGATCTTTGGGAGTCCTAAATCCAAAGTCGCCTGTCAGAAGATTCCCACATCTTCCGTGCACATGTGCTAAGTCACTTTAGTTGTGTCCAGCTCTATGACTCTTTGGACTGTAGCCAGCCAGGCTCCTCTGTCCATGGGATTCTCCAGGTGAGAATACTGGAGTGGGTTGCCATGCCTTCCTGCAGGGGAGCTTACTAACCCAGGGATGGATCTGTGTCTCCTGCACTGCAGGCGGATTCTTTACCGCTGAGCAGCCGGGGAAGCCCTCCCACATCTTCCAAGTCCAAGGTTTTCGTAACAGCCTTGCCATGCTTGTCAGTGGCTGGGACCAACCTGGGGAAGAGTGCCTCAGTGCCAATTCCAGCACAGATGATGGATTTCAGAGCTCAGTCCTCAGTCACATATACTCCCTGAAGTTAGGGGTTTGTAAAATGTGTTCTTATGGTGGTCACAGTGGTGATTGATTAAAAAAATTTTTTCCATTTTTTTGGTATTTTATTTTTAATATTTAGCATGCATTACTTAACATTTGGGAGAAGAAGTAAAGAAAAAAAAATTTAAATTATTTCCTTTTGCTTGGGTAACCTGAACTCTGAGATTTGCCCAGATCTCACAGTAATTCCCACCTTTTTACTTTGCTTGACTATTTTGGTACAGTTATGTTATTACTTCAACTGGATCTTTTCATGAAAAGTTTTATTTTTGTGCTCCAACTTCAATTTCTGTTTAGAAAACTGATTTGATTAAAGAGTTAAAGTTTAAGTGTTTGTAACAGGATTCAATTAAAATAGGTCATTCTTGGGGCTCTGAAAATGGTAACTGGCCTTGGGCAAATTGGAAGAAAAGTTATAAAATTCAGTTGGATGCATCACAACATTTAACATCTTTAAGGAGGATGTTTTTGCCTAATAGATTCAATTTAGAAATATTTAGTGTAGGTCATCAGCTTAAGCATCTAAAAAATGTGTTTTTTTTTTTTTTTCCTTTTAGTTATAGGTAGAAACAGGATACCTGGACTCTATAAAATAAACAATTTCTGGTGGGACCTTGAAGAAAGTCAATTAGTTTCTGTGACTTTACCAGTAGGTTAAAAAGGAGATTGTAATATTGGTGAATAATGTGCTTAGAGATGTTTGCATAAAAGATGCTTTGTCATTGTAAAGTATTATTGAATATTTATGCTCTACCAGACTGAGCCAAATGGCCCAGAGGAAAAAACAGTCAGATTTATGTAAACCTTGTTCAGTGTCCCAGATACTTCAGGATGGGTGCTCTATATATGAATGAATAAATAAATGGTATAAACATCATTTTAAAATTTGAAAGTACATCAGTATTATCTGGGGTGTTAGCCAATGTGCCTGACCTTTGACACTGAAATGAAATGTCTGTCTCCAGGTAACTATTTCAATATCATAAATATTTTTAAAGCCAGAGGAATTGACAGCAAGTAATGTTTTCTCAGAATTTTGTGTCTGCAAATAAAGGTAAATTATATCTTTACCTAAAACCTACAAGCAATGATTGTCTCTCACCCACAGAGTTGCTCTGAGAATTTCCAGACTGAAATTGCATATCTTATACTTCTTTTCTTTCCTTTCTTTTAAAAAGTGTTGTACTCACTGTCTGCACTGTAGATTTCGATCACTTTATTGTGATAAATTTGAGCCTCAAAGGGAAAAAAAAAAAAATTAGCCGTAAACACTGCCCAAGGACTTAATGGATCTTACTGAGCTATGCAATGCAGATGTATT
>SJYV01051165.1:2454350-2570691 GCA_006410875.1 Neotragus pygmaeus
AAAAAAAAAAAAATTAGCCGTAAACACTGCCCAAGGACTTAATGGATCTTACTGAGCTATGCAATGCAGATGTATTGGGACATAAGTAGGTAATAGGAGATAAGAGGCACAGAAGCAATTTGTTTGGATTGGGTCACTGCTTAATCCAAATGGGTTCAGCACAAGAATTCATGAAACGTGACAGTGGGTCAGAAGGAACTTGCTGTGGCATTTCAGACCCCCCTGCCTTTCCTGATTAACCATCTCAAGTATAACGAAACTTAGATCACATAAAGGTGTAGCAACACTCACCAGTACCAAGTATAGACCTGTCTGTGGGGGATGAATGGTTTTACTCATCTCAGGCAATGGACTATAACTCAATCATACCTCAAGCTGGGCTTTTAATTTCTATGATACATTGACTCTGAACAGCATTTTTCTAAAAGACAGAAACCGTAGCAGAGTTAGCTTGTGATATAGTCTGTCATTAAATGCATCTGCATATATTGCATGGATCTAAATATACCTTTGCAAGTTTAATGAGATATTTGAAAACATAAGAATCACCTGTAGAAAGAGCTTCCTAGGATGGGAATGATAATAATAATAATAGATGCCTTTTTAAAATAACTGCTATTTGTCACCATGCCAGATATTTTGCACATTTCCTATATAATCAAAAGCTTTTTAAAGATCAGGACACAGATTCAAAGGAATTGAATTGTCCAGGGTAAATTGTTATGTGGGAATTTGATAATTTAAAAAAAAAGGTAGACAAAAAGTAATAAACCCACCTTCCTATTTACACAGGTTGTCAGGAATTCTTGCCTCATCTGTTTGTGAGCTTGGCATTCTTTAGGTGGTACTATCTGGATATGCGGAGAAGGCAATGGCACCCCACTCCAGTACTCTTGCCTGGAAAATGCCATGGACGGAAGAGCCTGGTGGGCTGCAGTCCGTGGAATTGCTAGGAGTCGGACACGACTGAGCGACTTCACTTTCACTTTTCACTTTCATGCATCGGAGAAGGAAATGGCAACCCACTCCAGTGTTCTTGCCTGGAGAATCCCAGGGACGGGGGAGCCTGGTGGGCTGCCATCTATGGGGTCGCACAGAGTCAGACACGACTGAAGCAACTTAGCAGCAGCAGCAGCAGCAGCAGCATCTGGATATGATCTACCTCTCTTTGGTTAAGCTCTCCAAGTCTATGTACCCCGAGCTCTTCTCTCTTCTCCTGGGAAATGGGAACTAGGATTGAGACCCCAGAGTCATGTCTCGGTATTTACAGCATTGTATGATTCAAAAATATTTGTTAATATGGTGAAAAAAGATGCAGCTGACTGCGAAGCTTGTGACTTTTTTTTCACTAGTTAAAAAAGGATACCTATAACCCATTTTCATGAATGCCAGGTTTATATAGGTATTCTTAAAACATAAATCAAAATGGAATTCATTGAAATAAGACATTTGAATTTAACTGACAAGCAGAATTGATTTACTTGGCCCAATTTATGGAATAGATTTAAGGAGCCCATTATTTTGATTAGTTATGTTGTACAATGAAACCCTTTAATTCATGGTTGATAAGAAAATAATGAAAATCAAATAAGTGTTTCTACGATTCTTGGGTTGATTTGCTTCTGGAATTCGGCCAGAATTCCCAAGAGTTGAGGCTTCTTGGGGTATTTTATGTCTCCCTTGATGTCACTAGGAAACCACAGATAAAGACACAGTGCTTTTTGTAATTTTCATGCATCAGAGGCAGGTAAGAGTTAAAGGGTTTATTTAAGTCTTGCAAAGGGTGATTCTTCTGGGCAACAGTGGTTTGAATGTAGGGCACTTTTTGCATTTTAAGCAATGTCTGATCCCTTGTCCCATAGTTATATAATAAGAGAACTTTATTACTTTTAAAGGGAAACAGAAAAAGGGCCACTGGAAAAAAAACGCTTGCCTCCTGGGGAGCAGCTTTTATAGTGCATTGTGTCCAGGAGCCGTTCAGCTCTGTAATTGTCAAGAAAGGCAGGAAGTCAAGGTGGGTTCCTAAAAAGACTAGTTACTCTGAGATCTTTTCTTAGGTGAGAGAGTAGCCTGGAGTCTTAGGTATAAATACTGTTTATCAACAGCAACAGGAAACACTGCCTCCCAACAAGTTTAAATGCCTCAACTCCCATAATGCATCCAAGAAATTTTCTTAACAGCATTGTCAAATAGGAAAACCCAGGTGTTATTATAATTCTTATTTTGACTTAAAAAACTGGGCATAGAGAGGCAAAGAAAGGTTGAATGAATCCTCTAAGGTCACAAAGATAGCAAGATGTTGTTATTTAGTTACTTCAGTCATGTTCAACTCTGTGTGCCCTATGGACTGTAGCCTGCCAGGCTCCTCTGTCCATGGGATTCTCCAGGCAAGAATACTAGAGTGGGTTGCCACTTCCTTCTCCAGGGCATCTTCCCGATCTAAGGATCGAACCTGAATCTCTTTCTTGGCAGGCAGATTCTTTACCACTGAGCCAACTAGGGTGAGGTGTAGAGATGAATTAATATATAGAAAATATGAATTGAAAAGCCATTGAATGTAGCCAGAGCACAGTCTTGGATGAGTTTATGCTGGCTTACAGTTTTAGTTTCACTCAGTGCCAGCTCTCTGATTGTCTCCAAATCCTTAAACTCAAGGAAACCTCAGATTCTTCATGTCTAAAAGGGGTAGAATTAGAAGGTAGAGAGGATGTGATGGGGCTCAGGACATGTTCTCACTCTCCCAAAACATGGCCCCTTGGAAACTTAAGCAGTTTGAGAAATTGGCAGAAATAAGGTCTCTCTGATCATCTATGACTGAAACAGGTCATAAAAGCTTCATGTGAGAGGTGCTCTCCCCATACATGGAGGAAAGGAACACCCTTATCTCAGAAGACAGAGAGACACTGAGAAGAATCTGAATAAGCAGACCTTGCTAAGTTTCCCTCAACTTAGCACATACCCATTGACCTATTTTATTCCTTCACAACTGTCCACTCTTCATCGATCCATCATAAAAATGCTCAGGTTTAACCATTTCATCTGGTCTTCATTTCCTTATGGTGGCTCCCATGTCATGTCAGACTTAGATCAGATAAATTCGTATGCTTTTCTCCTGTTAATCTGTCTTTGTCAGTTTAATTTTCAGGCCCAGCCAGGGAACCTTAGAGGGTCAAGGAAGATTTTTCTCCTTCCCTACACATGTAAAGTGCTTAGCAGAGAGCCTACCCCCTGTGAGGTCTTAATACATGATAGCTATTATTATCATCATGATGCTTTCTCCGGTACATCATTCCTGTCCTCCCAAATGGGGCTCAGATTAGCATAGTGACAATCAGAAGCTGAAGTCAGCCTAGATGAATGCAGTGCTCTGATGGATGAAAAGAAGGGGAGAGGTTTTCTTTCAGAGACTGAGAAAAGTGTCTTTCACTAGATGGAAGAATTCTCTGCATAAGTGGCTGAATGCAAAGAGATTTAATTGAAAGATAAAAGAGTAATTGCGGTAGAATAGCAGAATCAAAGGCAGTTAAGACAAAAAGCACATGTGTTAAACAGGACTACAGTGAATGAAGAGGGTGCCAGGAGTCTTTGCAGCTGAAGAAATTGTGATCAGAAAACAAGCAACACAAGCCCAGCGTTGGAACCCAGAAGGTCGAGTCTCAGAGCCAGGGTTAAATTTCCTCTCACTCTATCTTCCTAGAAGAATTTATCACTTTTCTGAATTACTAAGTCAGAAATTAACTTATAATCATGTTCTGTTATACATTATATTTGTGTAGCCTGAAAGTACATCTCTCAGGGCACACTCATAAAGGTAACTTTTTTTTTCCCCTCACTGTCCCTTTACACTTACCATAGTGGGGGTGTTCTTCCTTTCTCTTTAGAAGAAAGCACAGGTGGGGCTCTGTTTGTCTGTTGGTCGTAAGGGTTTTTTTTTGACCATACCACACAACACGTGGGGTCTCAGCTCCCTGACCAGGAGCTTCCTCTGCAGTGGAAGCATAGAGTCTTATGCACTGGACCACCAGGGGAGTCCTTTAAACCTTATTGCGTAGCAGAAATTTTCTTTTTTATTTAAATTGAAGTATAGTTAATTTACAGTGTTGTATTAGTTTCTGGTGCACAGCAAACTGATTTGGTTCTACATGTGCATACAGGCATTCCCTTTCATATTCTTTTCCATTAGCGTTTATTACAGGATATTGAATATAGTTTCCTGTGCTCTACAGTAGGCCCTTGCTGTTTATCGATTGTACTGGACATTTTCTGGGTGTCCATTGAGATCTACTCTTCACCTTTCCCTGCTCTTGGCTCTGGGAACCAACCTATATGTAAGGTGCTGTCCTTTGGCTTCAGTTTGGACTTGATCAACGAGAAGCATTAGCAGGAGATGGTAGAGTCCGCATGGGAGGAGGGAGAAGGCAAAATATTTACTCTTCCTGTTCCCACCTCTGGTGGGTTGCATTGAGTTGGCTCTACCAAAGGCCTCCTCTCTTGCCAGCGGCCCTTCAGCAAATCACTACTCTCTACAGGCTTTGGAGGCCCGTTCTGCCCCCAGGTCCTTCCAGGGCTCTGACAATAGGGAGGGGGCCTGGAGGCACTGCTCCTTCTGTGGCACTTTCCCCAAACTCTGCTCACATCCATTAAACAGCCCTTGTAGGAAACTCTCCTCTGTTACCCAGTTTGAGTGCCATCTGTTTCTTGCTAGGACTTTGGCTAATTCCTGTGCCCACTTCATTTGCAATACATAGTCTCATTTTGGTGTTTAGCATAATTAATCTATGAAATAGTTAAAACTCCGAATGGGATTTAAGGTTAAAGCTCTCTCTTAACTCTATTGGAAGAGAGATTGTGGTCATCTACGTTTTTTTTGCCTGCTTCTCTTCTCAATCAATCAAACAACTGATTTCCAATTGTTTACCAAAGCTTCTGACCGGGTTGAGCCCAGTTGACCTGGTTGAAGGCAAGGCAATGAAAAGAAAAGTTCTTAAGTTGGTTTCGCAACATCTGATTTTGGCAGATACTTAGAGCTGAGTCTTTTTCTCATGGATGCGTCTGTGGCTTCCAGAGACCCCATGCCAGGCAGTATCTGAGCACCCCAGATGCATGTGAAACTGTCTCCGCAGCCCATCACTTTCTGTATTCAGCCTCAGCTCCCATCTGTTGAGGAAAAGTCTGTTTGAAAGCACTTAGCTACATTAAAGATGTTTGTTTTCAGGTTTTTCCCTTTTCTTAAGATAATTTTAATAACACATTTTCCCTCAAAAATCATTCTGCTTTAGTTTCTGTTTACTCCAAGATTTAGTTAGAATTTTAAATAAAGTCCAAGTGGATAGATTGGCTTATTCTTTGGTTGTTAAAAACTTTCCTCCCTTCCTTCCTCTCTCCTTCCCTACCCCCTCCCTTCCGTCCTTTCCTTTTTTTTTTTTTTAATTGTCAGAGAATGTAACCTTCATGAATTCTGTTGTTTGTGAGTACTTCAAGGGTATTTGAAAATATTTTCTACTGTTGAGTATCAGTCTTTGAAATACCCTTGAAGTACTCACAAATAATAGAATTCAGTGGCTAAGAGGGGTAAAGCATCTGCCTGCAGTGCAGGAGACCTGGGTTTGATCCTTGGGTTGGGAAGATCCCCTGGAGAAGGAAATGGCAACCCACTCCAGTACTCTTGCCTGGAAAATTCCATGGACTGAGAAGCCCTGTAGGCTATAGTCTATGGGGTCACAAAGAGTCGGACACGACTGAGTGACTTTACTTACTTACTTTACACATATAATATATGCCTATATGCATAAGGTCATATATAGACTTCTATCCGTACGAGAATAAGCTTATAAACGATGTTAACCAAATTCTAGTTTGTCAATTTCTGAGGGAGTTTCTCACTCTCTTAATTAAGTTTTCAGCATGTCCTTGCATTTGTAGTAGATTTTTATATATTAAAAAAAATTACATTAAATGCATAGAGGTTCATAATGCTATACAGTTTTGGTGGGTTACATAAGTTTTATTAACATGAGCTTATTGTTCTTAGTCTTATTTGATTTTTTAAATTGTATTCATTTTTATTATATTGATATTACTATATATGTTTTATTTTTATCAGTACTTTCATGTAAATATGCTTTTCCGCTTAATCTTTACCTTTGTTGAAACAGGACTATTTTAATGGATGTATAATTTTTACAAATCCCAGTTATTGAAAATCCTAAAAGATGATGGTGTTAAAGTGCTGCCCTCAATGTGTTTGCAAATTTGGAAAACAGCAGGGGCCACAGGACTGGAAAAGTCAGTTTTTCTTCCAGTCCCAAAGAAGGGCAAGATTTGTTGGATCATGGAAAAAGCAAATGTGTTCCAGAAAAACATCTACTTCTGCTTCATTGACCGCACTAAAGACCTTGATTTTGTGGATCACAACAAACTGGAAAATTCTTGAAGAAATGGGACTACCAGACCATCTTACCTGTCTCCTGAGAAACAGGTGTGTGGGTCAAGAAGCAACAGTTAGAACTGGACATGGAACAATGGACTGGTTCAAAATCAGGAAAGGAGTTTGACAAGGCAATATATTGTCACCCTGCTCTTTAACTGATATGCTGAGTGCATCATGTGAAATACCAGACTGGATGAATCACAAGCTGGACTGAAGATTGCTGGGGGAAATGTCAAGCACCTCAGATATGCAGATGATACCACTCTAAGAGTAGAAAGTGAAGAGGAGCTAAAGAGACTGTTGATGAAGGTGAAAGAAGAGAGTGAAAAAACTGGCTTGAAACTCAACATTCAGAAAACTAACATCATGGGATCCAGTACCATTGCTTCATGGCAAATAGAAGGGGAAAAATTGGAAACAGTGACAGATTTTCTTTTCGTGGGCTCCAAAATCACTGTGGATAGTAACTGCAGCCATGATTAAAAAATGTTTGCTTCTGGGAAGGAAACCCCTGACAAACCTAGACAGCATATTAAAAAGCAGAGCTATCACTTTGCTGACAAAGGTCCATATAGTGACAGCTATGGTGGTTTTTCTAGTAGTCATGTACGGATGTGAGGATTGAACAACAATTGCTGATATATTTCAACTTTTTTCTGCCATTTTATTATTTTATGTATTCTAATGTGATAGTTCCCTTTTGCTCTGTGCTCCCTCTCTTCTGTCCTTTTTCCCTTCTCAGTATAATTTTCTTCATTATTTTCCCCATCTGTGTGTGTGGGGGTGCGTACATGCTCAACTGCTTAGGCGTCATGACTCTTTGCAGGCCCCATGAACTGTAGCCTACCAGGCTCCTCTGCCTGTGGAATTTTCCAGGCAAGAACACTAGAGTGAGGTGCTATTTCCTACTCCCGTACATCTTCCTGACTCAGGGATTGAACCTGCATCTCTTGTGTCTCCTGTATTAGCAGGTGGGTTCTTTACCACCAGTGCCATCTGGGAAGCCCTTTTTCCCATCTACTGCAGCGTACCCCAGCGGAGGTGCTCTTAGCAGTTGATTTGGCCATTCCTTAGCATGTGTGGCTACTCTGTACTTGGCAGAACCTCTTACTGGTCTTGTCACTAAGTATTAGCAGCATCCTAGTCCCTGGGACAATCAAAAACATGCATGCAGGTTTCTGCCTGCTTCCTTCTGTTGTACACCCTCCTACCTGCAAACCAGTGCTGACTAGTTTGGGACCTAGGTCTACCGTTTTCCTTCTCTTGTGGTTATCTTTATTTCTAACATAACTTTTAGATTTATCTTAGTAAAATATATACATAGTACAAAAAGAATACTGTGAGCGTTACAATGTGCTTGTGCTTAGACCCTCCATCATATCTGACTCTTTGTGACCCCATGGACTGTAGCTTCCCAGGCTCCTCTGCCCATGGAATTCTCCAGGCCAGAATACTGGAGTGGGTTGCCATGCACTCCTCCAGGGAATCTTCCCGACCCAGAGATGGAACCCACGTATCCTGCAACTCCTGCATTGGAAGACAGATTCTTTACCACTGAGCCATCTGGAAAGCCTGAAGAGTTATGATACTCAACAACAAAAAAGGTGTTTTATATCACTTCTCTGTTTCTTGTTTGTTGTTGTTCAGACACTAAGTTGTGTTTAACTCTTTGCAACCCTGTGAGCTCCATCATGCCAGGCTTCTTTGTCCTTCGCTATCTCCCTGAACTTGCTCAAATGCATGTCCACTGAGTCAGTGATGCTATCCAACCATTAGATCCTCTGTTGCCCCCTTCTTTTGGCCTCAATCTTTCCAAACATCGGGGTCTTTTCCAATGAATCAGCTCTTCACATCAGGTGCCCAAAGTATTGGAACTTCAGCTTCAGCATCAGTCCTTCCAATGAATTTCAGGATTGATTTCCTTTAGCATTGACTGGTTTGATCGCCTTGCTGTCCAAGGGACTCTCAGGAGTCTTCTCCAACACCACATTTCGAGAGCATCGGTTCTTTGGTGTTCAGCCTTCTTTATGGTCCTACTCTGACAGCCGTACAAGACTACTGGAAAAACGGAAGTTTTGACTAGACAGGCCTTTGTTGGCAAAGTGATGTCTCTGCTTTTTAATATGTTATCTAGGTTTGTCATAGCTTTTCTTCCAAGGAGAAAGCGTCTTTTAATTTAGTGACTGCAGTCATGGTTTGCATTGATTTTGGAGCCCAAGAAAATGAAATCTGACATTGTTTCCACATTTTCCCCATCTCTTTGCCATGAAGTGATAGGACCAGATGTCATAATCTTAGTTTTTTGAATCTTGAGTTTTAAGTTGGCTTTTTCACTCTACTCTTTCACCTTCATCAAGAGGTTCTTTAGTTCCTTTTCACTTTCAGCCATTAAAGTGGTATCATCTGCATATCTGAGGTTGTTGATATTTCTCCCAGCCATTTTGATTCTAGCTTGTGCTTCGTCCAACCCAGCATTTCACATTATCGACTCTGCATGTAAGCTCAATCAGCAGGGTGACAATAAACAGCCTTGACGTACTCCTTTCCAGATTTTGAACCAGTCTGTTCTGTGTTCAGTTCTAACTGTTGCTTCTTGTCCTGCATACAGGTTACTCAGGAGGCAGGTAATGTGGTCTTGTATTCCCATCTCTTTAAAAATATTCCACAGTTTGTTGTGATCCACACAGTCAAAGGCTTTAGTGTAGTCAATGAAGCAGAAGTAGATTTTTTTTTTTTGAATTCCCTTGCTTTTCCTATGATCCAGCGTATGTTGGCAATTTGATCTCTGATTCCTCTGCCTTTTCGAAATCCAGCTTGTACATCTGAAAGTTCTTGGTTCACATATTCCTGAAGCCTAGCTTGAAGGATTTTGAGCATAATCTTGCTGGCATGTGAAATGAGTACAATCGTATAGTAATTTGAACATTCCTTGGTATTACCTTTCTTTGAGATTGGAATGAAAATTGACCTTTTCCAGTCCTATGGCCACTGCTGAGTTTTCCAAATTTGATGGCATAATGAATGCAGCACTTTAATAGCATCATCTTTTAAGATTTAAAATAGCTAAGCTTCAATTTCATCACCTCCACCAGCTTTGTTTGTAGTGATGCTTCCTAAGGCCCACTTGACTTCACACTCTAGGATGTCTGGTCTAGGTGAATGATTACAGCATTGTGGTTATCTGGGTTATTAAGAGCTTTTTAAAAATACAGTTCTTCTATGTATTCTTAACACCTTTACTTAATCTTTTCTGTTTTTGTTACGTCCTTGCCATTTTTGTTCTTTATCGTGCCCATCTTTGCATGAAATGGTCCCTTGGTATCTCTAATTTTCTTGAAGAGATCTCTATTCCTTCCCATTCTTTGTTTTCCTCTATTCCTTTGGATTGGTCTCTTAAGAAGGCTTTCTTATCTCTCCTTGCTATTCTCTGTAACTCTGTGTCCAATTAGGTATATCTTTCCCTTTCTCCTTTGCCTTTCGCGTCTCTTCTTTTCTCAGTTATTTGTAAGGCCTCCTCAAACAACCACTTTGCCTTCTTACACTTTTTCTTGGGTATAGTTTTGGTCATCACCTCCTGTACAATGTTATGAACCTCCAACCAAAGTCCTTCAGGCACTGTGTCTACCAGATCTAGTCCCTTGAATCTATTAATCACCTCTATTGTATAATCATAATGGGTTTGATTTAGGTCATACCTGAATGGCTTATTTAACTTATATGCAGAGTGCATCATGTGAAATGCCAGGCTGGATGAAGCACAAGCTGGAATCAAGATTGCCGGGAGAAATATCAATCACCTCAGATATGCAGATGACACCACCCTTATGGCAGAAAGTGAAGAAGAACTGAAGAGCTTCTTGATGAAGGTGAAAGAGGAGTGTGAAAAAGTTGGCTTAAAACTCAACATTAAGAAAACTAAGATCATGGTATCAGGTCCCATCACTTCATGGTAAATAGATGGGAAAACAGTGGAAACAGTAGCTGACTATTTTTGGGGGCTCCAAAATCACTGCAGATGGTGATTGAACCCATGAAATTAAAAGACGCTCCTTGGAAGAAAAGCTATGACCAACTTAACATATTAAAAAGCAGAGACATTACTTTGTCAACAAAAGTCCATCTAGTCAAAGCTATGGTTTTTCCAGTAGTCATGTATGGATGTGAGAGTTGAGAAAGCTGAGCACAGAATTGATGCTTTTGAACTGTGGTGTTGGAGAAGACTCTTGAGAGTCCCTTGGACTGCAAGGAGATCCAACCAGTCAATCCTAAAGGAAGTTAGTCCTGAATGTTTCATTGGAAGGCCTGATATTGAAGCTGAAACTCCAATACTTTGGCCACCTGATGCAAAGAACTGACTCCTTGGAAAAGACCCTGATGCTGGGAATGATTGAAGGTGGGAGGAGAAGGGATCAACAGAAGATGAGATGATTGGATGGCATCACCAACTCAATGGACATGAGTTTTAATAGGCTCTGGAAGTTGGTGATGGACAGGGAGGCCTGGCGTGCTGCAGTCCACGGGGTCGCAGAGTCAGATACGGCTGAGTGACTGAATTGAACTGAATGGCCTACTGGTTTTCTCTACTTTCTTCAATTTGAGTCTGAGTTTTGCAATAAGGAGCTGATGATCTGAGCCACAGTCAGCTCCAGGTCTTGTTTCTGTTGACTATATAGAGCTTCTCCATCTTTGGCTGCAAAGAATATAACAATCTGATTTCAGTACCGACCATCTGGTGATGTCCATATATAGTGGAAGAGAGTGTTTGCTATGACCAGTACGTTCTCTTGGAAAAAAACTCTGTAAGCCTTTGCCCTGCTTCATTTTGTACTCCAAGACCAAACTTGCCTATTATTCCAGGTATCTCTTGACTGCCTGATTTTGCATTCCAGTCCCCTGTGATGGAAAAGACGTCATATTTTGGTGTTAGTTCTAGGAAATCTTGTTTATTTTACCCACATCCAACACTTTTGAGACTTTTTAGTCTTTCTAGGTTTTACTTCTGTGTTTGTAAAGAGCATGCCCATATGGCTTTTATTTGATGTTCTAGTTGAAAATATAACATATTGACATCCTGTTATGTTAGATTAGATTTTTTTTTTTCAGTCTTCCTTATGGTATCTGCTCACAAAGCAAACTTTCTCTTCCCCATTTTCCAATGTGGGTATTTGGATATTTAATAAATTTTGTTTAAATTATCATTTAGTTTTTGCATCACAAAAAATATTTACAATTTTATATAAATATTGTGCACAAGTGAGTCTAACATCTTATGATTGTCTTTTCTTGCATGGTTTTTATTTTGCTTGAGAGTTAATACTTGTCTTTGTTGTTGTTGTCTTCCTTTTTGAGATTCTTTCACGAATTCATCTTCACACTCTCTACTAAAAATGTAAATTACTTTTGATATGTTCAAGCACATCACATACTTCCTCCATTTCTTTTGTTTTTCTTTTCTTGAAGACACCCCTTCTGGATCGCTCCATCCTCCTGTGCTGTGATAGTGAAATGTGGTATGGTGGTTTTTCTTATCGCTTTTGGGGCCCTCATCCCTTCTGGATTAGTTTCTGGCACAGAGCACTGTTTCTAGATCAAGGAATTTTTGCTCTTCACAACCTCAGTGTTTCACATAGAATAGTTACATCTAATATGCTTAATGAATGTTAGCTGTAAAAATAAATGTTTTCATTTGAAAACACATCAGATCATAATTTATAAATGGCAATTACTTGGATTTTTTCCTTTTTTGAGTAAAGAATTTGCAGTCATTTACAAACATGGAGACAGCTTTTCTGTATTTCTGTGAAGCAATGACACAGCAGATGTCAGTATTCCTATTTTATGTTACCCATGCCACACAAAATAATCTTACTTAATACATACTGTTTCCATGTGCCGTTCTTGCTACCCAAGAAACACAGATAAGGGAGTGAAACCTATGGACTCTGCCTTGACAGAGTTCAAAGTACAAAGGATGCAAAAGATTTTTATTTTTTTAATTTTTAAATTGGAGGATAATTTCTTTACAATATTGTGTTGGTTTCTGCCATACACGTATGTGAATCAACCATAAGTATACATATGCCCCCCTCCCTCTTAAGCCTCCTGTCCCCCTCCCATCCCACCCCTTTAGGTCATTACTGGGTACCAGGCTGGGCTTCCTGTGCTATACAGCAGCTTCCCACTAGCTAGCTATTTTATACATGGTAGTGTATATATATCTAGTGCTACTTTCTCATTTCATCCTTCCCTCTCCTTCCTCTGCTCTGTCCACAAGTCCATTTTCTATGTCTGCGTCTCCACTCCTTCCCTACAAATAGAATCAGCAGTACCGTTTTTCTAGATTCCATATATATGCATATACTAGAAGCAACCTAGATGTCCATCAACATACGAATGGATAAAGATGTGGTTCATATATACAATGGAATATCAGTCAGAAAGAGAAAAGATACTTTTTATGACTCTATGCTATATGTTATTTGTCCAGTGTGTACACTGAGGAGGGTGTGGTCATGGTGGAGAGTTAAGAGAGTGCTACTGAGAAGAGGTTGTGAAGTAACATCATTTGGGGGTTTTGAAGGAAAAGTATATATACATACACACACATTCACACTCTTACTTAGCATTTACTTGCCATGATTTCCTTTGTGTAGAAACTGAGGCCTATAGATCTGTGCCCTCACAAAGGGCATTGTCATGGTGAAAGTGAAAGTGATATGATACTGTTTATAATGATAATTTCAAAACCAGGAAGCTGAAGACCCCATAGGCCTAAGCATGCAGATCCAGACACTGAATCTTCATCACAGGCAAGTTTACAAATAGTATGAGTCAGAGTGCTTCCTACATGTGTGTCAAGAGATGGTCACAGAAAGAAGAAAAGAGAGCAACTGGTCACTTTTTGTGTAAATTTTTAGTGAGCATTTATGGTTTCTCTGGTGGCTCAGTGGTAAAGAATCTGCCTGCAATGCAGGAGACCCAGGGTTGATTCCTGGGTCTGGAAGAACCTCTGAAGAAGGGAGTGATTACCTACTCTAGTATTCTTGCCTGGAAAATTCCATGGCCAGAGGAAACTGGAGGGCTACAGTCCATGGGGTTGCAAAGAGTTAGACTCTTTGACTTTGTCAGACTAACAATTTGACTTTTTTTCCCTCGCTATTGCATTGAGCCTAGAAGAGGAGAAAACTAACACTTGCTGGATACATACTGTCTGCCACATGCCCTGCTAGACATGTTTGCTTTGGTTCAGTTGACGTTGTGAGAACCCTACAAAGTGGATATTATCCTCTGATTTTTACATACAGAGAAGTCAAGTAATGGGTAGAGATGGAACTGAAATTCTTCTGTGCCAGCTTTAGAGCCTGTGCTCTTTCCATAATCTTTTGCAGCCTTACCAGTTTCTGATGTTCAGTTTTTGTAGGTAATATTAATATTTTACATTTTTATGGCATTCCCTTCTATGTCCTCATATGGTAAGAATTTCAGAAACATTGTTATTTTCTTCCAAATTACTAAAAAAATACAGGAATTTATAATTTNATAAGCTTTTGCAGCCTTACCAGTTTCTGATGTTCAGTTTTTGTAGGTAATATTAATATTTTACATTTTTATGGGATTCCCTTCTATGTCCTCATATGGTAAGAATTTCAGAAACGTTGTTATTTTCTTCCAAATTACTAAAAAAATACAGGTATAATTTCTTACCAAAAACGTTGCAGTAAACTGCTAACTGGTTTATGGACTTCTGGTGCCTTTTGTCTTCAATTCATCCTGGCAGTTCCACTGAATTATGCATTTGCTTTTCCCTTATCAGAGCCACTGTCATAACTCCTGCTCATCTTTCAACACCTGCCTTAAAAATGGTTTCTCATGGGCAAGTCTATCTGCCTCCCAATGATAGAGTAACTCTTGAGTGCTTGTTTCTTGGTTCTCCTGTAGTGTTTTTCCATGATTTTAATGCAGCGCTTACCTTAACATAGTCTAAGACTTTACTTGTCTGATATCACTCAGACTGTGACATCCTCAAAGGAAAGTGGATATTGCAATTATTATTTGAGAAATTAGAGAGGTGGAATGAAACATGACTTCCTTTTGTGCAAGACTCATCTAAGTTTATTTTAATAATGGTAGGACTGGGGTATCATGTTTGATAGTCACAATCATTAGTTAAATGATCTTGGAAAGTTATTAAATCTTTATACATTTATTCTTATTAATAATCATAGTACACCTAAGGGTTATTGTGAGGGTAAGAATAGGTTGGTTGTTGTAAGTTGCTGGTATAGGAGAGAGACAGAGAGCAATGCTCAGTAAATGGCCTGCCTTTACTATGAACAATAAAATGTATTACAAACTTTAAAAACGATAAAACATTTATAATTTACCTCTTGAATAAAAATAAAAATAGCTATATACTGACCATATTTCTAGGATCCCTTTCCAGTACTGTCTCCTTATCTCTTTCCCCAAAGGTACCCACTAAGATGAATTTTGCATTTGTTCATTTCCTGCTTTTCTTCATGATTTTAGCACGTGACACTATATAGCTAAACAGTTTCTTACTTAACTTTACATATTTTGGACATTATATAAATGGAAATAACATTGTGTGCATTTTTCTTTTTTTTGACAGTTCACGTCTTCCCTCTCAGTGTTATATTTGGGAAATTTATGCATGTATGTCCATACAGAATTAGTTCATTTGTTTTCACTCTTGTGTAGTCTTTCATTGTATGACTATTCTTTGGTTTATTTTATTCCTTCAGTGATTTATTGTCCTGACAAAGGAAATTTAGGCTGTTGCCAGTGAGAGTTTTTGTTGTTGCAATCATGATTATATACGTACCCAGGTCTATGTTTGTAGAAACAAGGTATACGATGGTATGTAAATTATGGGGTTTTGATATACGTACTTCTTCAGCTTTGCTAGATATTTCCTTATTGTTGCCCTACCAGCAGTGTATAAACATTCCTGCTTTGTAACAGTTTCTCTGATGCTTGATATTATCCAGCTTTTAAATTTGTGCCACCTGTGTGGTTATAGAATGGTATCTCATTTTATTTGCATTTCCTTATTTTTTTTAATGATCTCCTATGTGTTTTTAAATGTTTACTAGCACTGTTTCTCCTTCTGTGAATGAGATATTCATACATTTTGTCCATTTTTTATAGTCTTGTTGGCCTTTTATTAATAATTGGAATATCCAAAACCAAATGTGGATTTGTCTATTTTTTGAAATTTGTTGCCTACTTTTTTGCAGTCTATCATCTGTCAGTTTTTGCTACATGTATTTTGAATCTGTTATTAGGTAAATAAATATTTACAGTTATAAGTCCTCTGGATAGATTGACCCCCTTTTATGTACGAAATGTCTTTCCTTATACTTGGTAATGATCTTGCTCTGAAATCTATAGTTATTCATAAAGCTACTTTGGTTTTCATTGATTAGTGTTAGCATGGTACCTCTTTTCCATTCTGTCACTTTTAAGCTTCTTTGTCTTTATATCTAAAAAGGGTTTCTTTTAGGTACTATATAGCTGAGTCTGGTGTTTTTACCATTCTGATAATATCTGCCATTCAACTGGGTCATTTAGACTCATTTACATTTAATGATATTGATATAGTTAGGTTTAAATATACCATTGTGCTATTTGTTTTCTCTTTGTTCCATCTGTCTTTATTCTCTTTCCCCTCTTTTTCTGTCTTTTTCAGATTATTTAAAAAATAATTCTATTATATATTCTTTTGGCTTATTAGCTATGTCTTATATTAATTTATTAGCTGTAACTCTTGCTTTTTCTTCATTAAGGCTTTCTCTAAATACCACTTAAGCTAGATATCAATGTTTTGATTTTTTTGTTATTTAGTTTTTAATATTTTATGGTGACCACCATTATGCCTTCTTTACTCCCAAACTAGTGAGATGTTCTTTTTCAGATTTCTGAAAGAATGGATTAATGTACTATAGGTCAATCATTCTAACATGATTGATCAGGGATTTCCATCTGTATCTTTCCAATCCTTTGGAATTTATCGTCACTTTATTTATGAACCAATTTGGGCTCAACTTTCATAATGTTTCTGTCTGCATGAAAATAATGTATATTTTTAAAATTGAAGCATTTATTATCATGCAAACAGCAGTGCTGGTGCCGCCAAGCGCTGGAGCAGTTCCACCAGCTCAGCCAGGTCCTGTGAGTACTTGGCCTGCGTGTCCTGTGTCTCTGTCCCTCCTGGCTCCTGCTTGCCCCTCTGGGTCCAGCCAGCCCCTGCAGAGAGCTGATGAGCTGGCTGGGGGTGGTCTCTACCACTCGCCCTGGTTCCCACGGGTTCTCAGGACGTGTGTGTTCTATGAATTTATGCCTCTTGTCAATGGCACCCCACTCCAGTACTTTTGCCTGGAAAATCCCATGGACGGAGGAGCCTGGTAGGCTGCAGTCCATGGGGTCGCAAAGAGTCGGACACAACTGAGCGACTTCATTTTCACTTTTCACTTGCATGCATTGGAGAAGGAAATGGCAACCCACTCCTGTGTTCTTGCCTGGAGAATCCCAGGGACGGGGAGCCTGGTGGGCTGCCGTCTATGGGGTCGCACAGTCGGACACGACTGAAGCGACTTAGCAGCATTATCATGCAATGTCNTTGGAGAAGGAAATGGCAACCCACTCCTGTGTTCTTGCCTGGAGAATCCCAGGGACGGGGAGCCTGGTGGGCTGCCGTCTATGGGGTCGCACAGTCGGACACGACTGAAGCGACTTAGCAGCATTATCATGCAATGTCATATATATTGATCAGGGCAAGCTTGTTAATATCTGCTATTCTTACTTTCTCTTGTTTCAGTTGCTGAGAGAGGTTTTAGTGTCAAGGTTATTCTAGGCACATAAAATGAGTCGAGTAATCTTTTCTTATTTTTTGGAATAATTCCTATGTGTGGAGTTTTTTGGTTTTATTTGTTAAATGTTTGATAATACCTGGGTAATTAAAATCTTTCATTATGGAGGTGGATTTGTCAGCTTTACATTTCAGTTGTATCAAGTTTTGCTTTACATATTTTGAAACTAGATTCTTAGATGCATGCAGCAGTGTTGTCACTACGTGGTGACCCATGGTATCTCAAGTAATGCTGTTTTTCCCACCTTGAAATCCTCTACTTTTTTTTTTTTTAGGGGAAGGAGGAATCTCTCCCTCTATATTTTGACTTTCTATTTTTAACATAGTCTTAGGTGTGTTGGTAAACAGTGTACCCCAGGATTAAAAAAAATTACAGTCTGACGATTTTTGTCTTTTATCTGGGGAATTTAGTCCATTGACATATTGTTATAAGTGATCATTTATATCTTGTCATGCCACTTAACTTTATGTTTTTTTCCTTGATCACTTTTATGTGTTTTAAAAAATTATTGTCTTGCTCTCTTTTAAATTTATTTAGTTTTTCCTATTTAGCACAATGATTAAGAGCATGGGCTCTGGAATTCATTTCTCAGCTTTAGTAGAAACTGAAATGGGAAATTTAATTAACCTCTTAATTTCTCAGTTTCCTTTCCTGAAAATGAGGCTGATAATGGCAGTTACTTAATAGTTGTATTGTGAGGAGTTAATATATATAAACTGATTAGAGTAGAGCCTGGCACAGATTTGCTATAGATGTGTTGGACTCATCTTTAAAACTATAAATTACATTTTTTCCTTGAATACTATATATATATATATATAGTGATGTGGTGGTTTAATGGCTAAGTCGTGTCTGACTTTTGCAACCCCATGGACTGGCAAGCTCCTCTGTCCATGGGATTTTCCAGGCAAGAAAACTGGAGTGGGTTGCCATGTCCTTCTCCAATATATATCTATACATAAATATATTTATAGTCTTTGGTCCAGGATTTTAATTCTATCTAGTTAGTCTTTTTAATTCTCACAAAACAGACATTTTGTTATTGTTCTGCATGTTAATAGCTTGTTTAGATTATCCACAGTCTATATTTAAAATATCCATATTTAATAGTATATTTGCAATGCCATATTTTCTCATGTTTACTAGTACTTAAATTCATTTCAAGCTAATCAAAGTTAATAATAATAAAATAATTTAAAGAGTCAAAACAAAACTGGTTTAGAAACTATCGACCCCCTGTTGTCTTTCATGTACTTCTTTAGAGGAAACCTCTTTAAATTCTGTTGGTTAATCCTTTTGGCATTGACTTCTGTATCTTAAATGGTATGCTTATATTCCTAGGCTTTGAATTTTTTGTCTGTTGTGGCATAATCTATTGACTTCTCCCCATGAAAGATGAAGATTTACCCATTTGTCCACTTTCTCTCCCTCTCCCTTCTCAATTTCACTACCCCCCAACACAATTCCAGTGCTGTGGAGAATGGAAATCATTGCTGAGTTGGTACAAAGTTTCACTTTGGCACAGTAAAGGGAGTTCTGGAGATGGATGTTATTGATTACACAACAATGTGAGTGCACTCTGTGCCACTGAACTGTACTCCTTAAACATAGTTAAGGTGGCAAGCTTTATATTATGTGTATTTTACCCCAATTAAAAATACTATCAGAGAGTATACTGAAATGTTTACAGATGAAATGAAAAAGCATGGGTGGGTTAGATATGAAACAAGATTAGCAAAAGGTGAGAAACTGTGAAACCCCGTGTACATGTGTGGGACTTCGACGTACTAGTCTGCCTACTTTTGTGCATATTGGCAATTCAGTAGGAAATATTTTAAAATTTGAAGAATATCAAACTAAAGATTCTAGTGGATTGATACTTTTCAAGAAGTATTTTCTATAGCCTATGACATGCGCAAATTGTCCAGTTATTCTACTTGAATTTGTTGCACAGCTACATCATTCTGGAGATTTATCCTGCTGAATTTTCCATTTCCTGAATCCTAGATCTTTCTCTTTCTTGGTTAACATCATTGTTCTAGAGAAATTTATCCTCTAGTAATATCCAATGAGAGAGAAATTTTTTCCCAATATCCTGTGAGAGCTTATATGTCTGCTAAAATCTTTCTCCCTTCTCTTAATTAATAGAGAGATGAGTTGTGGTTACAAATGTGCCCATGTTCAGTCTCTCAGTTGAGGAGTAATTTCTCCCCCACAGGCTAGTTGCTTTGTTGTCTCTTTCTTAGGCAGAACTTGTTTCTTGTTTATTCTGGCTCAGTAGTGGAGTCCTTGCATCATCAGACTTGTGTGAACATCTTATCATCAGTTTCCCATCGTTGGTGAGCTTTCGAATTTTTTTTTTATTCCCTGTCCCACAGGCCATTAAAATGGAAGCTCACAACATCTGGGCTTCTCAGATGCTCTAAAGACAAAATCCTGCATCACTACTCATTTATGCTTCAGAATTTCTCTCGCTTTGATTTTGGGTTGCCTAACATCTTGCAAGATGTATGGCACATTTAACAATACATTTTCCATATTCTATCAGGCACTTGTTGTTTGAAGGAGAGCTCAGTATGTAATCTGCCTGGAAACAGTAGTCTTGTTCCTCATACAGAATGGTCAGAACTTTTAAAGAGTAGGCATAATCACATCTTGAGAAAATGCCTGATGAAGAAATGAATTATTAATATCATTCATTCAGGAAAATTTACATTCAAGTACTAGTGAGTGGGCTTCCGAGGTGGCTCAGTGGTAAAGAATCCACCTGCCAATGCAGGAGATGCGGGTTTGATCCCTGGGTCGGGAAGGTCCCCTGGAGTAGAAAATGGCAACTCACTCTAACATTCTTGCCTGGAAAATTCCATGGACAGAGGAACCTAGTGAGCTATGGTCCATGGGATAACAAAGAGTTGAACATGACTGAGTGACTGAACACTGAGCACACTAATGAATACTGGCTACTATATATATATATTTTTTAATTTTTATTTTTTTATTGAAGGATAATTGCTTTATAGAATTTTGTTGTTTTCTGTCAAACCTCAACATGAATCNTGATTTGATACACTTATATATTACAAAATTATTGCTAGAGTTTCCAAATTTCCATTTCTTTTGTATATTGATAACATTTAAGATCTACTCTTTTAACAGCTTTTGTGTATAAAATATTAATGCAATATCGTTAACTATAGTCACTGTGCTATACATCAAATCCCCCAAACTTGTTCATCGTATAACTGGAAGTTTGTACCCTTTGAGGAAAATCTACCCATTTCCCCCACCCTCAGCCCCTCACAACCAGCATTCTACTTTCTATGAGTTTGATTCTTTTAGATCCTACATTTAAGTAAGATCATACATACAGTATTTGTCTTTTTTGGCCTGACTTATTTCACTTAGCACAATGCCCCCAAGATAAATTTATATTGTTGAAAATATTCCTTCTTTCTCATGGCTGAATAATATTCCAAATACTACTTCTTTATCCATTTATCTGAGGGTGAATACTTAGGGTGTTTGAATAATACTACCCTTGCTATTATGAATAATATTGTAATGAACATAGGAGTGGACATATCTCTTTATGATCTTTATTTCATTTCCTTTGAATGCATACCAGAAGTGAGGTTGCTATATCATATGGTAGTTCTGTTTTTAAATTTTGAAGATGCTTCATCCTGTTTTCCCTAGTGATGCTACCAATTTATTTTCCCACTAACAGTGCACAAAGGTTTCCTTTGCTCTACTTCCATTCTAGCGTTTATCTCCTGTCCTTTCAATAAAAGCCATTCTAACAGATATTAGGTGATATTTCATTGAGGTTTTGATTTGCATTTCCCTAGTGATTAGTGATGTTGAGCATGTTTTCATGTATCTATTGACCATTTGTATATCTTCTTTGGAAAAATGCCCATACAGGTCCTCTGCCCATTTTTTAATCTCATTGTTTATTTTGCTGTTGAGTTGTATGAATTATTTATATATTTTGGATATTAACCTCTTATCCTAATAAATGGAACTTTCCTTTAGCTCAGATGGTAAAGAATCTGCCTGCAATGCATGAGACCTGGGTTCAATCCCTCAGTCAGGAAGATCCCCTGGAGAGGGAAATGGCAACCCACTGCAGTATTCTTGCTTGAAGAATTCCATGGACAGAGGAGCCTGGTGGGCTACAATCTATGGGGCTGAAAAGAGTCAGACATGACTGTGCAACTAACACACACATCCTCATAAGTAGTTTGCANGAAATGGCAACCCACTGCAGTATTCTTGCTTGAAGAATTCCATGGACAGAGGAGCCTGGTGGGCTACAATCTATGGGGCTGAAAAGAGTCAGACATGACTGTGCAACTAACACACACATCCTCATAAGTAGTTTGCAATTATTTTCTCCCATTCCATAGGTCTCCTTTTTTGTTGATTGCTTCTTTTGCTGCACAGACACTTTTTAGTTTGATGAAGACCCACTTATCTGTTTTTGCTTTTCTTGCTTGTATTTTAGGCATCATATCTGAAAAAATGTTGCCAAGACCAATATCAAGGAGATTTCCCCCTTATGTTTTCTTTTGTGAGTTTTATGGATTCAGGTTTTATGCTGAAGTCTTTAATCCATTTTGAGTTACTTTTTATGAGTGGTATAAGATAGGGATCTATTTCATTCTTCTGAATATGTTTATCCAGTTTTCTCAACACCATTTATTGAAAAGAGTATCCTTTCCCCACTGAGTATTCTTGGCTCCCTTGTCAACTGTTAGTTGACCATATACGTGAGGGTTTCTTTCTGGGATCTCAATTATGTTCCATCAGTCTATGTGTCTGTTTTTATGCCAGGGCCATGCTCTTTTGATTACTATAGCTTTGTAATATAGTTGGAAATCAAGAAATGTGATGCTTCCAGCTTTGTTCTTTCTCAGGGTTTCTGTGGCTATTCAGTAGCTTCTGTAGCTCTATGCAAATTTCAAGATTCTCTATTTCTATGAAAAATGTCATTGGAAGTTTGATCAGGATTGTACAGAACCTATAATAGGTNATTGCATTTGGTAGTATAGTCATTTTCACAATATTGATTCTTCCTACCCAGGAACATGGAATATCTCTCTGTATGTTTATGTTGTCTTTTATTTCTTTCATCAGGGTCTTATAATTTTCTGTGTACAGTTCTTTTGTCTCCTTAAGTGAGCTTATTCCTAGATATTTAATTCTTTTTGTTGCAATGATGAAAGGAAAGTGAAAGAAAGTGAAGTTGCTCAGTCATGTCCGACTTTTTGTGACCGCAAGGACTGTAGCCTACCAGGCTCCTCTGTACATGGAATTTTCCAGGCAAGAGTACTAGAGTGGGTTGACATTTCCTTCGCCAGGGGATCTTTCGGATCCGGGGATCAAACCTGAGTCTCCCGCATTGCAGGCAGACGCATAGTGAATGGAATTGATTCCTTAATTTGTCTTTCTGATTTTTCATTGTTTGTATACTATATATATATATTTTAAAGGCCACTATACATATTTTCCTTTATCAAAATTTCAACTATAATGGTTAAGTTTTGATTCATGTTCTGGTTCTCATAGGAACAATGTTGCTTATACATGCTTCATCTAGTATACACCTAGAATAAACTACTCCACACAAGTGCATTTTCCTGCTGACAGACCTTTTAAAATTGTCAAAATTTATTGTAAGCACTTAAGAAGGACTGTGTTCCAAAATGCATGTCGAGTTATTCATTTCTAATGCTTCTTACATTGAGTAGCATGGGTGTCGGTTGACTCATCCGTCAGGCTTTATTACTAACAGCAGTGTGGTCCAGTGGAAGGACTTGAACTTCAGTATCAGACAGATCTGAAACATATCTTGGTTCTGTGCATAATAAGTTGCTTCAGTCATGTCCAACTCTTTGTAACCCTATGGACTGTAGCCTGCCAGGCTCCTCTGTCTGTGGGATTCTCCAGGCAAGAATACTGGAGTGGTTTGCCATGCCCTCCTCCAGGGGATCTTCCCAACCTAGGGATCAAACCTGCATCTCCTGTGGCTCCTGCATTGCAGGTAGATTCTTTATCAATGAGCCACCAGAGAAGTCCCCATATCTTGGTTCTACCACTTAATGAAAAGTGTTGTCTTAGGTAGGTCACTTATTGGTGATATGTGAGGCCAGCTTGTACTGGCTCACCAGTGCCTACTGTTAAATGTTCATTAATTTTACAAGCTGATTCTTTTTAAATGTCTATTTATTTGGCTGCATGAGGTCTTGGTTGCAGCACATAGGATTTTTGCTGTGGCATGTAGGATCTTGTTGCAGTGTATGGGTTCTTTATTGCAGTGCTTGGGCCTCTCTCCAGTGGCTCTGGGCCTCTAGAATACACAGGCTGAGCAGTTGCAGTGCTCAGATTTAGTTGCCTTGCAGCATGTGGAATGTTATTTCCCTGACCGAGGATTGAACCCACGTCCCTTGTGTTGAAAGGTGGATTCTTAACCGCTGGACGACCAGGAAAATCCCCTATGAGCTGATTCTTAAATATATATCCAGTATTAAAGATTCAATTACATAAACATAAATAAATAATTTATATTAAAAACAAAGATAATAAATATTCAAATCCTTATCTCCTAGTTATTTTAACACATTTTATTATTAGCTATGCCCTTGAGGCTACTTGTACCTGTATAGAAGAAATACTGTCTAATGATGGGCCATTGTTCATCTTGCAACTCTGCCTTCAGTAATATCCTATGGGGTGCTGGAAATTGGTCATGTGTAAGTATTTACACCACAGAAATTGGCGAGTGCTACAAGTCAGCATTTGATTTATTGTTTTGTTGGTTGCCTGGACTCAAGAAAATGACAGATAAAATATAAATAATGCAGAGTAAATGAATGTGTAGTGTGCCTGTAACTGTTACATTGTGAGTAGGACCAAAAAAAAAAAAAAATCAAGGAAATACTCTTCCAGTGTTTGAAAACTATTACCAATTTAGCAAGAAAATTGCTCATGTCACTGATGAACAAGTGAAATTCTGATATATTATCATTTTCCTTTCATTGTACCCGTTAATTTAAGCAAAGATACCAGTCAACAGTCACATGAGAACTACTCACATTTGTCAGGTTGTATATTGTAGGTTGGCTCCCCATATAAGAGTTTGGCAAAAATCTTAACAAGTATTCTATGAGAATCAATGGGCTATAAGGAATATGCAGTAAAGAGCATTGCATATTGTTATTTGGAAATTGTGTATTACACATCCTTTATCCCAATATACCTCTATACCAATATAATTTGTAATAAATGTGTATACATAATGGTATATACATTTTAAAATATACAACCAATTGTTAATATTTACCAGCACACAACTGCCTAAACTCTCTGAGATTAAGCTCTTTCATTTATTGTAAATCAATTATTCAAACTATGAATACCATGCTTGACTGAAGTTGTATTTTAGTATTCATACCTATTTCATTCTAAGATTGAATATCAGTATTCTTTTCCCTCCAAACCCCATATATAGACATAACTTGAGAGCCACTGGGATGTATAAAGCTTTTTGCCTCTGTATGATATGGCCCCAAAGTATAATAATTTGTAATAGTCATAATTTCTTTGTATAGATCTTTACTACCCTGCCTTGATATCAGAGCTCCTTCTTTTAGCAGTCTTCCTGTGTCCCCATGGTTCTCTCCTATAAATTATAGTGCATGTTGTCTTTTTGTTGATCAGGAGACTATGTCTACTCCTATCAGAATGGTGCACGAAATATGAGAAAGTTAATGCTAAATGTAGACCTAAAAACTTTCCTATAATTGTTTTAGCCTATTTACTCTAGCTGTGACTTCCTTTCTTGCGTAAAAGTCATTTTGAACTATTATAGGTATATTAAAATGGTAGTGGATAATGTAACCAACAACCTCTTAGATACCTCTTAGCCAGCTTAAGGAGTGAAACGTAAGAGATGCAAAGGGCCCTCAGGCTCCCACTTGTTCCCATTTCCCTTCCTTGTCTACCCAAAGGCAGCCACCAGCTTGAACTGACCATCTCCAAGCTTGCTGTTAAGTGTTTACCTCATATGTTCAGAAAATCCACTTTTGGTTTTATATATTTTGTATAAAACATGATATAGTACTGTATATAATCTTTTAAAAATTAATAACCTTTATATTTTAGAGCAATTTTAAAGTTATAGAAAAATTGACCACAAAGTACAGAATTCTCATGTATTCCATTCCCCCAATTTCCCCTACCTAGCATTAGTGTGGGTCGTTGGTTACAAATAGTGGGTGAATATTGATACATTATTATTCAATGAAGTTCGCAGTGTATGGGTTTTGGCAAATGTATAATGTCATGTATCCACTATTATAGTATCATGCAGAATAGAGTCCACCTTTGAACAACATGGGCTTAGGGGAACAGACTCACTGCCCAGAGGAAAAGGCATGCACAATTTTAGTAGTTTCACTGCCACAAAAATCTCCGGGGCTCCATGTATTCATTCCTGTATATGTATTTCAAATCTTGATTTTTTTCTTCAGTTTAACTTTATGGTTTTGAGGGTGTCTTAGCCCATTTGGACTGCTCTCACAAAAGACCTTAAACTAGGGGATTTGTAAGCAACACACATTTATTCCTCACAGTTCTGGGTGCTGTAAGTTGGGGTTAGGGCGCCAGGGTGGCCAGGTGAGGACCTTCTTCCTCATCACAGGCTTCTTGTATCCTCACGGGCAGAGGAGGTAGGGAGTGCTGTGGGGTCTCCTTTTAGAAGCAGTAATCTCATTCTTGAACGCTCCACTCTCCTGACTTAAGCTCCTCCCCAAATCATCACACTGGGTGTGTTAGGGTTCCCGCCTCTGAATTTGGGGGGACACAAACAGAGCAGAGCAGAGGGTTATCTATGCTCTAATTCATTCACTGTAACAGCTTATCTGTGTTTCCTCTCTATGAATATACCTAAAGTTAATTATCTGTTCTGTTGGTAGGACATAGGTTTTTTCCAGGATTTTGCTGTGACAGAAAACTCTGCCTCAATAATCTCATATAATCTTTTTGTGAAAATATATGAGCACACTTTCAGGGTATGCCCTTAGAAGTGGAATTAAAGAGTCATGAGATTTTAAAAAATTAATTGTTTGTACCATAAAATGGATTCTAACTACCATTTTAGACAAAATATGTGTGAACAGATATTTCAAATCTAATATAACTTTTGCTTTCTGTCCCTCTAATGTGTGATGTTCTCTCTTACCTCTGGGCTTATTCTGATCCTAGCTCCTCCTTTTTCCTATTTTCTCTCACCCCTGCCTCCTAGCAGTTCACTCTGGTGAGTAAACATCTCCTCTAGAATTCAGTCTAGAAATGTCTTCTCTAAGAGTTTTCTGACTCTTGCCCACATCTAGATAAACATCTCTCCCTGGCTTTCTTGCAGAAACCATTAAGTTGGCTGTTTTATAATCTCATGTAATTGACAAGGACAAGAATTGCAGCAGAGTTCACCCTGGTATCCACTAAGCTTAGCTTGGAGCCTGATACAGAGCATGTGTTAAAATAAGGCAGGAGTGAATGAATGAATGTAGGATACTTTTATCATCTCAACAATGGCAGGAACTAACACCCTTCCCACAATCGCTGACTGGACCATCTCAGGCTCCTTGGTTAGATGATCGGAAGATAGGGTTCAGGTGTCAAGGGTCAAAGATAGAGTCCCGATACTGCTTTACGCACAGTGAGGACAAGGTGCGTCTGTCAGGGCCAGGAGAAATGTAGGAGATGTTTTCAACTCAGACGCTCATAAGCTGAGCCCTGCCTCTGTCTACCAGCTGGGAGATCTTCAGATAATGAACTGTGAAAGCCTGCTATGCTGCGGCATTATGCAATAATTTTTCATTTGCCACCAGTCAGCTTCAGGGATCAAGGACAGCTGAACACATAACCCACTCATGCGTGTTATTTTAAAGACATATTTTAAAGTTATCAATATGGTACATTGAGTTAATGAGGGATGTTCTTTTGGTGACAAATATTTACATTCCACATATGCCTCTTGATGTCAAGAGTGTAACGGTTTCATTTTCTTCTTTTTCTCAGGAGGCTGGGATGCAGATGGAAAAGGCCCTTGTGTCTGGGACACATTCACCCATCAGGGAGGAGAGAGAGTTTTCAAGAACCAGACTGGCGATGTAGCTTGTGGCAGCTACACTCTGTGGGAGGAAGATTTGAAATGTATCAAACAGCTTGGATTGACTCATTACCGCTTCTCTCTTTCCTGGTCACGTCTGTTACCTGATGGGACGACAGGTTTCATCAACCAGAAAGGCAAGTGTTTCTTAAAAATAGAAGGTTGCAGCTTTAATTCAAGGTTATTGCTGCAGTCTGGCATAATTAATCCAGGATGCTATTCTGCAGCGTAGCTTTGAGATTGCAAGTTTTTAGAGTGATTATAGGATAAATTTTTTGAAATGGGTTTCCATTAACTTTTACAGTATTATTCTGGTTTCCCTCAACTGGAGATTTTTGTTGGCAGGGGTGGAAATAGATGGGCAGGAAGTGGGTTGAATAAGTGGGGTTTTTTTTTAATGTAAAATGTTACTTGAGTATTGACCTGAAGGTGGATTTCCAAAGGTTATGTATAATCTATTTTCAGTTGTGTTATGCTATGATAAGTCATGAAAAGCCCTGCAGAACTTGAGAAGATTCTGAGCATTTCAATGGGAGCTGAATTAGTGGAGTTAATTAGCTAGCACAGAGGTTGGCCCCAGAGGCCCTGGAATCTGTTCTCTTTGGATTAAGTGCCAGAGATTTCACTTACTATCTTTGTGAGCATCTCATGGACCTCGCTTGGTCCCTCAGTTTCCCCATGAGGATGAAGGGATACTGTAATAGCTCCTACTTCCAAGTGTTGTTGGAAGAGTAAATGAAACAGTCTTTTAAAGTGCTTTACACAGTAGCTGGTATGGCATAAAAGCATTCGATGAGTGTTAGTTATTATTCGTCTTATGCCTTGTAATGAAAAAGACTATTGCCCTATTTGAAAGCCTATTATTTATGAAGCATTTTGCATACATTTTCTCTAAACCCCACAAATCAACGAGGAAGGTATAAGTATCACATTTTACATAGGTGTATGCTCAAATCCAGATATTTTGTAAGTTTGTATTTTGGGGTGCATCTGGAATTTAAGCCTAAGGTTTGGCTAACTCCTTCCACACAACAGGAGTTGGCAAGCTATGACCTAAGACCCAAACTTGCCATGATCCCTATTTTTATGAATAAAGTTTTATTTGTAATACAACTGTACCCCTTCATTCTGTGTAGTCTGAGGTTGCTTTCCCACTACTGTGGTAGCATTGAATAGTTGGGGCAAAGACTGTACAGCCTGCAAAGCCTGAAATGTTTACCACATTGTCCTTTATAGAAAAAGTTTTGTAACCCCTGCATGACAATGTAATGACTTCTTCATAAAGAACCTTTATTGCTCTTTTCTTCTGGATAAGATTTCCCATGACTCCTAGGGTTGGGACGGGGTGAGGCAAGGGGGTGCTTAATGTGCAGGATTTGGGAGGCATGTTCTCTCAGCATCTCACACCTGCGAAGTTGTCTCACTACACCTGCGCTTCAAAGAGGCAGCTTGAAACTGAGAGGTTCTCCTTGATTAAGTTATCTGCTTTCCTGTATACAACAGCAACAACAAATGTAGTGAGAACAGCCTGTGATAACAGCTCCTAGGAGGACTTGTGTACTTGTTTTCTGTGTAGAGGTCGGGGGAAACCTCTGCATTGTGAAATGGAAGCACAATTTTTGGAGGCACCACACCATGGCTTTCAAGTAGCTTCCCCCAGATAAGGAAAATACAAGTTTAGCAGGCCCATGACTTGATTCTAAAGACATTAGGCCCTGTTTTTAACTGTTCTTGGTTAAAGGTCTCCTTTCCAGGCATCAGCGGCCAGTTTTATTTTTTGACTTTGAACAGGATGTAATTTGTGGCTCAGTTTAAAAATTAACTTGTAATTTTCCACCGTCTTAATTCATCATCTTTACCCTTTCTTTTCTTTGGCACCCTCATAACCTTCAAGGATTAAAAGCTACGAGTAATCTCTGAATCTTCTCTTTTCTTTTCTTCTTACGTCTAACTAGTTGCCAAATCTGATCCATTCTTCTCATTCCTCTTTAACTTCTTCCCCCCACTCCAGTCATCTTCTCTGTCCCTGCCCTGGTTTAGATGTTTATCATCCTCATCAAGGGCTTTTTGATATGCCCTTGATGGATATACCTACTCTCACTCTCTTTCTTTGTCCTTTAATCCTTTGTGCAAAATGCCACCACAGCAATTTTCCGAAAGCTTGGCCCAAGACATGCTGGCTTACATCATCTCCTGCTAAAACAAAGCAACATAAAATTTTTTTAGTCATCTAAACTCCTTCATATATCATTTCAAGTTTTACTTGATTTAGTCTTGACTCACCTCTGAGGCATTCCGGGCTGAAATTCCCCCATGCATGTGGTCTATGCAGTTCCTCCACACGATACCCTAAGCACATAACCCACTAATTAAACATGCCATGTAATTTTCCACTTTTGAAGAAAAACTTTTCAGTTTTTCCTCCTGCTTGGAATGGCTTTTAAAAAAAAATTCCCAACTATACCTGTGAAATGTTTTGTATACTTTTAAGGTCTAGCACTGGTGGTTCAGATGATAAAGAATCTGCCTGCAGTGCGGGAGACCTGGGTTTGATCCCTGGGTTGGGAAGATCCCCGGAGGAGAACATGGCAACCCACTCCAATATTCTTGCATGGAGAATCCCCATGGACAGAGGAGCCTGGTGGGCTACAGTCCATGGAGTTGTAAAGAGTCGGACGTGATCTAGCACAAATGTGTTTTCTTCTTTAGAGTCCCTAAATTTCAGGACAAAAAGTATTTTTTTTTCTTTAAATTCTCATGGTGCTTTGAAAAACTCTTAAAATATTTCTTACATTCTTCACTCTTGGCATTATTAAATCCCCTGCTTGATTGTGAGCACTTTGAGTTTAATTCAACCCAGCAAACATACATCAAGTGTCTACTTTGTGTCATGGACAGTGCTCCATACTCTTAACAGAAATATGAGAGAATTCCTGAAATTGTTTGCAGGGTAATGGCCAGATATGTCTGCCTTGTTTACCCCTGTGACCTAGTACAGTGCCCTTCAGGGAGGAATTCAGTAAACACTTAACTGAACTAGATCAATAACCATCATAAAGATCACTCTCAGGGTAGTTAGTTAGTTGCACAGTCGTGTCTGACTCTCTGTGATCCCATGGACTGTAGCCCACCAGGCTCCTCTGTCTTTGGAATTCTATAAGCAGGAGTACTGGAGTGGGTTACCATGGTAGTGGTTGACTTTTATTGAGTATATAGTATGTGCAGCTCCCTGTGCCTAGCACTGCACCTGCTTTTGCTGAGTCAATGCTCCTAACAGCCCTGTGAGTGAGGAGAGCTTTCTCTAAACAGAGGGAATCATGGTAATCTGAGGTGTAAGGCTGGGCATAAGTTTGCCAAGACAACACATTTAGTTAGAGCTGAGTTCAACCTAGTTCTATCTCATGTCAAAAACGTAAGGTTCCAGAGACATTTACAACATGAAACCACTTGTATGCTTTGTGCTGGGCTTCCTTGGTGGCTGAGATAGTAAAGAATCTACCTGCAATGCAGGAGACCTGGATTCAATCCCTGGGTCGGGACGATCCCCTGGATAAGGGAATGGCAACCCACTCTAGTATTCTTGCTTGGCGAATCCCATGGGCAGAGGAACGTGGAAGGCTACAGCCCATGGGGTCGCAAACAGTCAGATACGACTGAGCGACTAACACACACACACACACACACACACACACACACACATTCACACGTGCTTTGTGCTACAATTTCCCTGACAGTAACATGAGGTGGAGGCACTGCATTACTTAAACTCATGCCACTGCTCTAGCCTATGATTCTAGGAGTTTGGAGTTTTTACTAAGTTTCTATTTGGGTGGTAAACAACAACAACAAAAACCCATCACCTTGTAATTTGGGTCCATAATTCTTTATCTGAAATTCTAAAATCCAAAAGGTTCTGAATATTGAATCCTTTTTCTACTAAGTTTAATTCTAAAACAAAGTAGGCAGCAAAAGCTGACCTGAGTTGATGGCAAAGTTTTAATATCATTTCAGTTCATTTTGCTTAGAATATTTATCTGTTTTACTGCAGAAATATTAAGGGATACTGACCCACCCCCAGTGGGGGTGTTAAACTTAATATACAATATTTACTGTGTTTCTTTTCTAAAAATCCTCAAATTCTGAAAACATGGCTGCCAAGATTTTCAGACAAAGGATTGTGGACCTGTGGCAATACCTCAACATGTCTAGTTACTTAACACCAACTCCAGATACACAGAGGTTCATGGAGCCCACTGTAGATTAGACGTCTAAGAACAGGGCAGCAGAGAAGGTAGAGAGTGGTGGTGGAAGGGGGCTGGAGTCCCTGGGGCCACCCAGACAGTGTGAGGGATTCACTGGTGGAGTTTTCACGTGGGGATCACACTGTCTCAGCACTGAGCTTTTTATGTTTGGCACTAGCTTTTGTAAAGCCAAAGCTGATTAGTATTACGGACTTTTCCATGAGCAAGAGGGCAGTGGAGGTGCTTCCAGTAGGCAGAATTTCAATAAGTGGTTGCTCATTCTTGTGCAGTGATCTGTTGAAGCAGTTGGAACTGTTTTAACTCAGAAAGGCCATCATTTGTTTTTTCTGTTTAAACATTTTCTCAAAGAGCATGTAAAGAATTAGAGAATCCTTGTCACTGTCTTTTCCAAGAAACTCAAGTTTTTGTATTCGACTTCCTATTTTAAAGCTTGATGAGAGGACATTTGGAAATGTGTAAATAAAATCCCATGTTCCCAAACTGGAGGAATATTTTATGAAGTGGAATTATTACACAGCTTTTATCTTTCAAATGTCAAGTTTTTGAGGCTTAACAAGAAGAGATTGAGCTGGCAACTGAAATCACATATTTCTGTATTTCTCAACTGTTCAAGTGCATTTTCATATCTGTCACAAATGTAAGTTTCAAGTGATTAGCAAAAGACCCAATTATTGGAAATAGAAAGGGAAAAGGAATGGTTATACAGAATTTCTTTCACACTTTAAGATTTAAAATATTAGCACACTGAGAGGAATGGTAGTTAAGTAAACTAAAGGCACACTTATTAATCTCCTACTCTATATTGGGCAGCGTGGTAGACTAAATAATACCCCTCAAAGATGTCCATGTCTTCATTCTTAGAAACTGAATATATCATCTTCCATGATAAAAGGGACTTTATAGATGTGCTTAAGGATCTTTAGATGGGGAGATTATCCTGGTTTATCTGGATAGGTGTCACCACACAGATCCTTAAAAAAGGTAAGTAAGAGGATCACGGTCAGAGAGAGAAGGTATAAGAACTGAGGCAGAGGTCAGACAGGAGACAAGGAGTTTCAGTGCTGGCTCTGATGATGGAAGAAGGGGTCATGAGCCTCTAGAAGCTGGAAAAGGCAAGGAAAATGGATTCTCTTCGGGAACTCCCAGAAGGAATGAAGCTCTGCTGACATCTTGATTTTAGGTCAGTGAGAACCATTTTGGACATCTGATGCCTAGAATGCTAAGATAATAACTCGGTGTTGGTTTAAGCTATGAAGTTTGTAGTAATTTGTTACTGGAGCAATAGGAACTAACACAGGGAGTATGCCAACAGAAATTGGTGGTTGGGTGTAAGGAGGAGTGAGCCTAGAGAATTATATGTATGACACAGGTAGGCACTAGCTCAAAGTTCATTCTTCCTTTAGACATCTATAGTTTGACTAGAAGAATTGTAGTATAGCTATTTTATGAACTGAGACATTATCTTTGAAAGTTTCAGCCAGATGCTCTTTTAAGGAGATTTTCCCATTTCTTTGTTCTATATAACCCTGCTCCGCTCTTGGCCACAGCTGACTGGATGGGGGAAAACTTATTTCCCTGTGACATATAAATTTTGTAACTTCATTAGAAAAGATAATCCTGTTCAACTGCCTCCCTGTCTCAGGGATGTTTGGAATTGAGGAGTTGAAGCCTGATTTGGTGGGTGGTTGGCACTAGGGTTGTAAGGTCGTCTTGGCAGATAGGATGCCCATTTTGAGACCATAACAAATTGGCTATGCAAAGGAAACTGGTTTTTTGAGCAGGAGAGGAATGGAGTGGATGTGTTGAGGGAAGTTAGGGTGGGAGACATCAGTCTTTTTGAGAGGTTAAGATTTTCTCAGCTCCCAGCTTTAAGTTCCAGTTGTGATTATTTCCTGTTTTTTGGTATCTGATATCTCTCTGTCATTTCAAATAATGCTCACTGCATTCCCTACCAGTCAGGGTCCTGCCTCTAATGCCACCTTTACATTTGAGTTAATCTGAGTGGGCTTCTTTTCCCTATTTCCAAAAGACCTTTGACTTAAACATGCTTCATATTTTCAAAGATCAGATAAGAAGGCATGGGTTTAACTAAAACAAAGGTGATGATAGTAACTGTGAAAGAAGGCTATGAAGGTTTTAATATTTAATATCAAGATATAGAACAGAGTCCATATGACTTCTTGGGGTTTCAGGCTCCCTAGGTTGGTAACTGATGATCATTTAAAAATACATATTTATGGGGACTTCCCTGGCAGTCCAGTGGTTAAGACTTTTGCTTTCAATGCAGAGGGTTTAATCCCTGGTTTGGGAACTAAGAGCCTACATGCCATGCAACCAAGAAATAATAATAATAATAAAAAGTATTTATGGATAGAATGAGTTACCCTGAATTGTATGAGTTTGGTAAAGCTAGAGAACTCACTGACTATTTGTTCTCAATGCTTAAGTACTCCTGAGGTGACACTATTACTGTTCCACTTCTAGAGATGAGGAAATGTGGGTGTAGAGAGGCAGTCATGTGATTTGTCCATGATCCCTTGTCTGAATGTCCGATTCTGGAGCTCTGCTCTTCAATGCCTCACTCCATTGCATCATGGAAAGATTTCACTGGAGTACTGAATAAACTGAATAAAACAGAAGTAAAGTTCTGGGATGATAAATATTAAATATGCAATGCTTTGTTGCTCTGCCATGTTGATGAGTTAGAAAAAATTTTACTTAAATTTTTTAAATCTTCAATTCAATTGCACATCATCATGTTGTTTGAATTACATTGATTGCCATCATTAATGATTGCATCATATTAAATGATGCTTATAAATCATTGATTTCTCCAGAAATAAGAAAAACCATGATATTATGAATCAGATCCAAAGTAGGTGATTATTAAGGCTAGGAAAACAGTATCACTCTGATTTTGTTTCAGAAACATTAGTGTAAGAAGGGGAATGTCACAGTGGGAACAACTCAGTCTTTATAGTGAGACAGACTGGCTTTGAATGTTGGCTTTGCTATCTGAAAACATTGTCGCTTGAAGTCTGGAACTCACTTTCTGAATCTCCATTTTTTCATATATTTATTGAAACTAAAAATGCCTACCTCTTGGACTTAGTGCAGGGATTAAACAAAATGTGTGACATCATGTACGTATAGTATGAATACAAAACACAAAAATTGATATATTTTTATATTCAAAGCCAGTGGAAAGCATTGACTATGAAAACCTTAACATAGTCCAATATCAAGATGATTCCATTGTACAGCTCTTTGGATATTCCATTTTAAAAAGGAGGAAATATGGGCTTACAGAGGCCCAGAGATGGAATGGTGGAATGATCTTTTACAGAGAGAGGAAAGCTTTATAAACTTTGGTGAGTGTATTAGTATTCCATGGCTGCTACAACAAATTATTACAAGCTTACTTGCCTAAAATCACACAGATTTACTACCTTAGAATTATGTGGGTTAGAAGTCTGACACAGGTCTCTCCAGAATAAAAACCTCTGTGCTTACAGGCTGCATGTCTTTTACAAAGATCTAGGGGAGACTCTGTTTCTCGGTTCATTCAGGTTGTTAACAGAATTCAGTTTCCTGGGGTTGTAGCACTGGAGTCTCCTTTTCTTGGATGACTGAGCTGAGGACCATTTTCAGCCTCTGTAGGCCACCCGCACTCCTCAGCTGCTGGCTCCCTTCTTCCATCTTCAAAACCAGCAATAGTTGGCTGAATCCCTCTCATGCTGCCACCTCTTGTGCCTCTTTTTTCTGTTGTTGCATCTTTTTGACCCACTCTTCTGCCATCCTCTTTCACTTCTAAGGAGTCAAGTGGCAGAGTGGGTCCACCTGAACAATCTAGAAACATCTTCCCAACTCAGGATCCTTAATCAGAATGATATCTGCAAAGTCCCTTTGAAATAACGTAAGAAGTAAAGTAACATATTCACATGATCTGTGGATTACAACTTGGACATCTTCCGGGTGGTGTAATTTATTATGTCTACCCAGTGAGTCAACAGGGGCTTCCAAGTATGGAGTTGCTATGCATGACTCACATGATGTTCATGCTTGCAAAATAAGTGAGCTGCTGTTAAAAATTACCCATTCTTACAGACAGACAGATAACCCATGACCTTGCATAATTTGGCTTCTGCTTATGCTGCTTACCTCTCACTATTCTTATTCCCCTTCTACTGAGCTATACATTCTCCTTATTGTGAGATTTCAGTTACCAGAAAGAGCCATATTGTTCTAAGATAATGAATTTGCAAATAATGGCCATGCCATGTATGATGGTAAAACTCTGATCCTCATAAAAAGTCCAGGCAGCCAAACCACAATTTCTGTATCAGTTGACCCAGAAAAGTCAGCGTATGGTCAACAACTGCCCCTTTGTTTTTGTTCCTCTGTCCTCTTTGAACTTAGGATCAATCAGAAAAAGGCAAATTTGCTCCCCAACCAAATTACCCAAGATGCCCTGGTTCCAGTTAGCCCAACTCCAGCCTCCCTGTGCCAACAGCTTTCAATCAAAAGGTACCTGGATCCTCCCCTCATTGTTTTTATTGTGAAACTTTCCTGTCTCCCTGATAGCCTTTGAGTATCTGCCAAATGCTAGTGATAATGGCTGGCTCCTTGTTGCAAACTTGGAATAAGCAGACTGTTCACATTTGGGAGATCTTTGTTGATTTCCATTCTTCTTTTGGCCTTTTGCACTTTTGTTTCCCTTTTTTCTCTTCCTGGATCTCTCCTCCTTGCCTTATGTGGGTCATTTGTATCCATCTTTAAGGATCAGTTTAGATGTCACTCAGGACAACAATAACAATAATAATCATTATTAGAATCATAGTTATCTGTGCCAAGAACTGTTCTAAGCATGTTCAATTTATCAACTCATTAAATGCTCAGAACAATTATTGAAATAGGTTTCTATTATTGCCTACATTTTACAGACAAGAAAAGATAACTCAGAGAGATAAAGTAACTCTCCTGAGGTCACTGAACTAGTAGGTGAAGGTTTTGGGATAGAACTTAGGTAGCCTGTCACCATAGTTCACTTTTGAAACCACGCTGCTGCTCTGCTTTCAGAGTAGATTTTCATATGCCCTCAGTTTGGGATGGGGACTTACCTTTAATAATAATACTGTATGATAATTATTTATGAATTTGTTTGTAGTCCCTACTAACATTTCAGGGACTTCCCCGATAGCTCAGTGAGTAAAGAATCTGCCTGCAATGCAGGAGGCACAGGAGATGCAGGTTTTATCCCTGGGTTGGGGAGGTCCCTGGAGAAGCAAATGGCAACCCATTCCAGTATTCTTGCCTGGGAAATCCCACAGAGAGAGGAGCCTTGGCAGGCTACAGTCCAAAGAGTCGTAAAGGGTCGGGCACTGCTGAGCAACTAAACATGCCTGGCTACTACTACAATGAAAGTTTTCTTAGTACAGGGAGAGTGTTTATAATGTTTGTAATCAAGTGTATAGTAGTATCTCTCTAAATGCATATTTGAGGAATGAACAAATTAATGATTGAATAAATGAAATGTACACAAAAGTCTCAATTATTATTTAAAATTGGAAGATAATAACTTTAAGAAGAGATAAAGGGACCCTGCTTCTATGCAAACTTTGAATGCAACACAAGTTCTGCATATGAATTTACAATTATTATTCAGGAAATCATCTCTTAAAACAGGAATGCTTCTCTCCTCTTTGCTTAGTTTCTTTCCAAACTCTTAATTTTTTTTAATTAAAAAAATATTTTTATTGTTTTAAGTGTTTACTGGAGTGTAAGTGTGAATATATTAGTTGCTCAGTCATGTGTGACTCTTTGTGACCCCATGGACTGTAGCCCAACAGGCTCCTCTGTCCATTGGTATTCTCCAGGCAAGTAAGTACCTCCTCCAGGGGAGTAAGTACCTCCTCCAGGGGATCTTTGCAACCCAGTCATTGAACCTGGATCTCCTGCATTGCAGGCACAGCCATCAGGAAATAGTTGCTTTGCAATGTTTTCTTAGTTTCTTCTGTACAGGAAAGTGAATCAGCTATACGTATACATATATCTCCTCGTTTTCCCTCCATACTCTTAGACATATAATCACGTGCTGTGCTGTGCTTAGTCACTCAATGATGTCTGACTCTTTGTGACCCCATGGACTGTAGCCCACCAGGCTCCTCTGTTCATGGAATTCTCCAGGCAAGAATACTGGAGTGGGTTGCCATTCTCTTCTGCAGGAGATCTTCCCAACCCAAGGATCAAACCTGGGTGTCCTGCATTGCTGCTCCTTACCATCTGAGCCAACAGGGAAGCCCAGGTATTCCACTGGATTATGTCAGAAATGTACAGCAAACTCTCCAGTGGAAAGTTCTTTAATGTGTCAAAGCCCTGGCTTTCTGTCTTTGTAACTCACACCCTGGGACTGATGCTGAGCCCTTGTCCATGAGTCTCTTTTCTTAGACTTGTAAGACTGACCTGTCTGGAGAAGCACCAAGGCTTTGCATCCATCTTCTTTACTTTATGTTGAATATTGTTGAAATCTATTCATTCACTCAAGACCTATTTATTGAGTCTCTACTAGGTTTCTGCTATTATCCTAGGATTTGGGGGATCCAGAGGTAAATTAGACAAGGCTCATGACCTAACCGAAGCAGAAGATATTAAGAAGAGGTGGCAAGAATACACAGAACTATACAAAAAAGATTTTAATGACCCAGATAATGATGGGTCATACGATCACATGATGGTGTGATCACTCAGCTAGAGCCAGACGTCTTGGAATGTGAAGTCAAGTGGGCCTTAGGAAGCTTCACTACCAACAAAGCTAGTGGAGGTGATGGAATTCCAGCTGAGCTATTTCAAATCCTGAAAGACGATGCTGTTAAAGTGCTGCACTCAGTAGGCCAGCAAATTTGGAAAACACAGCAGTGGCCACAGAACTGGAAAAGGTCAGTTTTCATTCCAGCCCCAAAGAAAGGCAGTGCCAAACAAAGAATGTTCAAACTGTCACACAATTGCACTCATTTCGCATGGTAGCAAAGTAATGCTCAAAATTTCCAAGCTAGGCTTCAACAGTATGTGAACTGAGAACTTCCAGATGTTCAAGCTGGATTTAGAAAAGGCAGAGGAACCAGAGATCAAATTGCCAACATCTGTTGGATCATTGAAAAAGGAAGAGAGTTCCATAAAAAACATCTACTTTTGCTTCATTGACTATGCTAAAGCCTTTGACTGTGTGGATCACAACAAACTGTGAAAAATTCTTCAANAGGGGAAGCCCAGGTATTCCACTGGATTATGTCAGAAATGTACAGCAAACTCTCCAGTGGAAAGTTCTTTAATGTGTCAAAGCCCTGGCTTTCTGTCTTTGTAACTCACACCCTGGGACTGATGCTGAGCCCTTGTCCATGAGTCTCTTTTCTTAGACTTGTAAGACTGACCTGTCTGGAGAAGCACCAAGGCTTTGCATCCATCTTCTTTACTTTATGTTGAATATTGTTGAAATCTATTCATTCACTCAAGACCTATTTATTGAGTCTCTACTAGGTTTCTGCTATTATCCTAGGATTTGGGAGATCCAGAGGTAAATTAGACAAGGCTCATGACCTAACCGAAGCAGAAGATATCAAGAAGAGGTGGCAAGAATACACAGAAGAACTATACAAAAAAGATTTTAATGACCCAGATAATGATGGGTCATACAATCACATGATGGTGTGATCACTCAGCTAGAGCCAGACGTCTTGGAATGTGAAGTCAAGTGGGCCTTAGGAAGCTTCACTACCAACAAAGCTAGTGGAGGTGATGGAATTCCAGCTGAGCTATTTCAAATCCTGAAAGATGATGCTGTTAAAGTGCTGCACTCAGTAGGCCAGCAAATTTGGAAAACACAGCAGTGGCCACAGAACTGGAAAAGGTCAGTTTTCATTCCAGCCCCAAAGAAAGGCAGTGCCAAACAAAGAATGTTCAAACTGTCACACAATTGCACTCATTTCACATGGTAGCAAAGTAATGCTCAAAATTTCCAAGCTAGGCTTCAACAGTATGTGAACTGAGAACTTCCAGATGTTCAAGCTGGATTTAGAAAAGGCAGAGGAACCAGAGATCAAATTGCCAACATCTGTTGGATCATTGAAAAAGGAAGAGAGTTCCATAAAAAACATCTACTTTTGCTTCATTGACTATGCTAAAGCCTTTGACTGTGTGGATCACAACAAACTGTGAAAAATTCTTCAAGTGATGAGAATGCCAGATCACCTTATCTGTTTCCCAAGAAACCTGTATGCAGATCAAGAAACAACAGTTAGAACAGGACATGAAACAACGGACTGGTTCAAAATTGGGAAAGGAGTATGTCAAGGGTCTTTATTGTAACCCTGCTTATTTAACTTTAATACAGAGTACATCATGGGAAATGCCAGGCTAGGTGAAGCACAAGCCAGAATCAAGATTGTTGGGAGAAGTATCAGTAACCTTAGGTATACAGATGGCACCATTCTTATGGCAGAAAGCTAAGAGGAACTAAAGAGCTTCTTGATCAAGGTGAAAAGAAAAGGAGAAAGCTACCTTAAAACTCAACATTCAAAAAATGAAGATCACAGCATCTGGCCCTATCGCTTCATGGCAAACAGATGGGAAAACAATGAAAACAGTGACAGACTTTATTTCTTTGGTCTCCAAAATAACTGCAGATGGTGACTGCAGTCATAAAATTAAAAGACGCTTGCTCCTTGGAAGAAAAGCTCTGACCAGCCTAGACAGTGTATTAAAAAGCAGAGACATCACTTTGCCAATTAAAGCTCATCTAGTCAAAGCTATGGCTTTTCCAGTAGTCATGTATGGATGTGAGAGCTGGACCATAAAGAAGGTTGAGCACCACTGAAAAACTGATGCTTTCAAACAGTGGTGTTGGAGAAGACTCTTGAGAGTCCCTTGTACTACAAGGAGATCAAACCAGCAATCCTAAAGGAAATCAATCCTGAATATTCATTTTAAGGAGTGAGGCTGAAGCTGAAGCCCCAATACTTTGGCTACCTGATGCAAAGAGCTGACTCACTGGAATAGATGCTGATGCTGGGAGAGACTGAAGGCAGAAGGAGAAGGGTATGACAGAGGATGAAATGGTTGGATGGCGTCACAGACTTGATGGACAAGAGTTTGAGCAAGTTCCAAGAGATGGTGAAGGACATGGAAGCCTGGTGTGCTGCAGTCCATGTGGTGGCAAGGAGTTGGATATGACTGAGCGAGTGAACAACAACAATAACAACAACTCAATTCTAGTGGAATTGAGTGAAAAGTCAAACATGCAAATGAGCAAAGAATAGTTTCTTTTAAAAATATGAATATGTAAATTTAAAATTTTAATTTAAGTATAGTTGATTTACAATGCAATGTTAGTTTCAGATGTATGGCAAAGTGATTCAGTTACATATAAATATATGTGTTATATATGTATATAAGACTATATATATGTGTGTTATATATATATATAAGAATATATATATTCTTTTTTCAGATTCTTTTTCCTTAGAGACTGTTGTTTCTTGGACTCCACAGTAGGTCCTTTCTGGTTATCTGTTTTACATAGAGCCGTATGTATATGTTAATCCCAAACTCCAAATTTATCCCCCCACCCAACAAATAAAATAATTTCAGTAAGTGTCCCATTGGCACAAAGTTATGTGATAGCAACCTGTCCAAATGAATCCCTTTCAGAATGTAACAGCTTCCATAATTGTGTCACCCCATCACATTCTCTTGTCTCTGATCAGCCAGTCTTCCTTGGACTTCATGTTTTCTTCCAACCTTTAATTGATTATAGGTAGGAAGTTATGAACATTATTTTGGGTTAAAGTTTTTTAGTTTAAACTTTTTAAAGTTTTTTATTCCCGATCCTCTCCCAATCCTTATTTATTGTCAGCATAATGAAGATGACTTTTCTTCTCATACTTTCTTTTATTTTTCTCCTAGGAATCGACTATTATAATAGGATCATTGATGATTTGTTAGCAAATGGGGTCACACCCATCGTGACCCTCTACCACTTTGATTTGCCTCAGGCCTTGGAAGACCAAGGAGGTTGGCTCTCAGAGGCAATCATCGAATTCTTTGACAAATATGCCCGTTTTTGCTTTAGTATGTTTGGGGATCGAGTCAAGCAGTGGATCACCATAAATGAGCCTAATATTTTTGCTGTGATGGCATATGAGTTTGGTGTATTTCCTCCTGGTGTGCCTCATGTTGGAACTAAGGCTTATCAGGCAGCTCATAATTTGATTAAAGCTCATGCCAGATCCTGGCACAGCTATGATTCCTTATTCCGGAAAGAGCAGAAAGGCATGGTATCGCTATCAATTTTTGCTGGCTGGGCAGAACCAGCAGAACCCTACTCAGTGTCTGACCAGGAAGCAGTTAAAAGAGCCATGGCATTCCAGTTGGACTTCTTTGCTAAACCCATATTTATTGATGGCGATTATCCTGAAGCTGTCAAGTCTCAGGTTGCCCTCATGAGTAAAAAGCAGGGCTACTCATCATCACGGCTTCCAGAATTTACAGAAGAAGAGAAGAGGATGATCAAAGGCACTGCTGATTTCTTTGCTGTGCAGTATTACACAACTCGCTTAGTCAAGAACCAGGAGAACAAGAAAGGAGAACTGGGTTTACTCCAGGATGTGGAGGTTGAAGTTCTTCCAGACCCGTCTTGGATAAGTTTGAATTGGGTCTGTGTGGTGCCGTGGGGAATACGTAAGCTACTGAAATACATTAAGGTAAATGCACTATTTGTTTTCATCCACGTGTACCCAAACGTGGGAAGATGGGCCTATGTCTATGTGTATAAAGACCTGAACAATGAATGCTTTAGGCAATAGCACATACATTTGTTGGCTTGGCAAGAGGTGGTTAGGATTTAAGCCCATGAAGGAAATTAGCTGATAGTAGTGTTAGTTGCTCAGTTGCCAACTCTGTGACCCCATGGACTGTATGCAGCCTGCTGGGCTTCTCTGTCCATAGGATTCTCCAGGGCAAGAATACTGGAGTGGGGTTGCCATTCCCTTCTCCAGGGATTCTTCCTGACCCAGGGATCAAACCTGGGTTTCCTGAATTACAGGCAGATTCTTAACGATCTGAACCACCGGGATAAAGGGCTTCAAAGCCATGATTAGACTTAGGATTTGCTGTTAAATTCCGTTGTAGCCACAGTAGTACCTTGGACATATTTTTCAGGCTGGGGTCACAGTTGAGTTACTACAAGGCATAATAGGGATTTGAAATAGCTGAATCCTTTCTGGGTCTCTGTTACACTGAATGGCATCTAGGTAGCTGAAATGAAAATTTTAATTTATCCGATGTTTTTTAGGATTCCTGCTGTCAGGTCGGGGGTGGGGAGAAGGTGATGGCACCCCACTCCAGTACTCTTGCCTGGAAAATCCTATGGATGGAGGAGCCTGGTGGGCTGTGGTCCATGGGGTCGCTAGGAGTTGGACATGACTGAGCGACTTCACTTTTCACTTTCATGCATTGGAGAAGGAAATGGCAACCCACTCCAGTGTTCTTGCCTGGAGAATCCCAGGGACAGGGGAGCCTGGTGGGCTGCCGTCTATGGGGTTGCACAGAGTCAGACACGACTGAAGTGACTTAGCAGCAGCAGCAGCAGAAGCAGCAGCTATCGGGGGAATAGAGAATATAGCTACTGGGGAGAGGGGGGCCAAGGGGTTAAGGAGCAATGACAATCAGCAGATGCTGGTGGAAGAAAGATATTTCTGTCTTCTCATTATAACAAGAGTCATTTGACTGTCTTCATGGATATTTGCACAGTTTTTCTTTTCCATTGTTAGTTATAAAAGGTCAGTGTGCGGAAAATTAAGTTAATAGGGTCAGTGCAATTTGATGAAAACTAGTTTTGGGGCTGTAGCTCAGAGAAGATAGAGGGTAATGCACCTGATTTTATGAGTTTTTTTTTTTTTTTTTACATCTGTTTGGAATAAAACTTCTGCTTTCTCATTCCAGGATACGTATAATAACCCTGTAATTTACATCACTGAGAATGGGTTTCCCCAGGGTGACCCCACATCTTTTGATGACACTCAGCGCTGGGAGTATTTCAGACAGACATTTCAGGAACTGTTCAAAGGTACCATTTGAAATGATGAAAGATCAATTGTGCAAACTTGATATGGTTTTCCCATGTGCCTATTTGCATTCAGCAAAGACCAATGATTTTGAAAGCTGAAATTCATGTAAATCAGTGTAAAGCTATGTAATTAACAGAGGGGGGAGAAAAAAGTATTTAGGAAAGAGGAAGGTGAAAATTTTGGCCTAGCTTCAACCTGCTGAAATTTAATCACGTAAAAAGCGACAGTCTTCAGCATTTTGTGACTCCTGGGTGAAGGTGACATGAACTGAAGGAGTGGTGGCTGTCGGGAGAGAGCATTAGTTATTACACATAGATCAGCTCTGACCAACTAGAGCATGCTTATTTGCATATTTTAATATCCCAACTATCAAGAAATGAATTGGCAGAATTCTTAAAGGACCACAATCAAGCATTTGTGTAATACACTTTCAAGTGGTATGTGTCTTCAATCAATGCATGTTTCATCTAAAGGGTAACCAAACAGCAGACATTCTCTTTGCCATATAGAATTTGTGAATTTTATTTCAAGACAATATTGTTATTCTGGTAACTCCTTTTACCCAAAGGAATTCTTTTCATATTTGAAAACAAATGTGAAGGAATAATCTTTAGCTGCTAACACATATTTCTGCCTCAGTTAATTTCTCCCTTTTAGCTACCACTTGGAACACTGTTGCTTCATAAATTTAATTTCTCCTCCCTATAAAGAAATCATATCATAGCAACAAAATTCAATGAAAACGACACTTTCAATTTCCTTTTTTTAAAAAACCATGATAGGCAGTTATTTCTTCTCATTCTGTTTGAGAGGTCCTGGAATTATTCTTTCCAAACTAAATCAGTAATATACTGGAATCAGTGAGAAGGAATTCTGGAAAGTGACACAAAGTGGTTTCTTTCCAAAACCTCAAATATATTGACTCAATTCCTCACCCAGCCCTAGGGTTTATTGACAGAAGGCAACTGGATTTCTACAATTTTACACAGCAAAATCATTCTTTTGTGTTACACACTAAAAAGATTCATCCTCTGTGTGGGAATTCACCTTCTGATAAGAAAATAAAATCTCTAGTTTTCTGATATTCTTCCCCATTTCTCCCTGTAAATGACCCTGCTGCTGCTATTTAATCATTAAGTCATGTCCGACTTTTTGTGACCCCATGGACTATAGCGTGCCAAACTCTTCTGTTTATGGAATTTCCCAGGCAAGAATATAAATGACCCTGCTCATAGTTAATACACCGATGTTCCCAACTTCACCTCAAGAGACAAGTAGGCTAGTTATGATCATCAGATTTATGGATGCCCTAGGGACCACCAAGGACTTGTTCAAAACTGTTCTGTGTATTTTAGGGAAAAAAGAGAAAAAGTAGAAATTGTCTTTTTTCATTCCCATCTTGGTGCTCTGTTTAGTGCTAACATATAAGGACATTTCTTTGTTCTCTGAAGTCATTTTTAGTACTTTGTACAGTGCCTTAGATCTTTAACACTAAAAATTCACCAGTGGACCGTCAAACTAAGATAACTTAAAGATAGAAAAGTAACTGAAGGCAAGAGAAGAAAATGTGAGAAGATCTGGGTTTGTGAGGGATAGGAGAGAAGATAAAGTTAGGAACAAAATCCTGCTTTTGAACTTATTGAATTCCTATTGTACTGTTGAATTAATGTAAAAAGTGTGAACTTAAACCATTAATTATTTACAGCATCTACATTCTCATCTGATTCTTAACGTTATGATTTCTGTTCTTTGTAATTAACAAATAATATTGTATTTTTGGAAAATACAGTTTTTCAAAATGTGTAGAAATCTACACATTGACCAAAAACACTGTATTAAGTGTATCTATTCTGGACTGGATATAGTGATAGCTATTTTTCATATGTTGTTGTAGGGAACACCAGTTCTTTCTTCTGCAGTGAAACTCTTTTCTAATAACTAGTCCCTTTTCTTTCTAGGAAATACCCACCTTGCCCCTATTCTTAGACTTACCATAGGGATGGGTACGTAAGCAGAATAAACAACTGCTCTTTGTCAACAGATAATTGACTGATCTAGACGTAGGCACAGGACGTGAGGTGTATCGATCCCAATTCTTCCCTGGGATTTAGAATTTGGACCAATCAGTTTTCTTGTCTCATAGCATGGATTGGCAAGGTGATGTAACTTTGTGGGCTATTGGTGGCTATGCCTTTCCATGTAAAGCTTAGGGATAGTGAGAAGGTGGGTGGGGAACAGCTACCAGTGCACCCAGGGAAATGGAGACAAGAAACCAGGGAGAGATCAGGGGGACAGTTGTGCTTCTAATTCCAGTTTGTCTCAGAGTCAGCTGCAAACATGTTTTTGAGAGACATTACTTTTACTTATAATTAAGTGCTCTTTCTGGTTCACCTGATTCTGATTGGATTTCTATCACTTGGAACAAAAAGTCTTAATTGATGCCATCACATTATTTTCAAGACAGTGAGATGAGGTCATTGCTCCTATTTTACAGATGAGAAAACTGAGTTTCAGAGAGGCTAAGTAATTTGCTCGAGATCACAAAGTTACTAAGTAATATTTGTTGGAACAAGGCAGAATGTGTATAGTAGTATTATTACTACCACTATTTTGGTGTTTGATAGGATCCCTGAGTCCAGGGCTTTCTGACTCAGAGCACTTGCTTGTCCCACCACATTTCTAGAAATTTTGCCTCACATTTGGGGGCCCTGGGCCTGTGTAAGTTCTTTGAAAGGGTTTCATGCTGCCTATGCAGGAGCCAGCAGGTCCTATGACCTTGGACAAAGCTCAGATGCCGCATAACCTGCCTCTCAGCAGAGGAAGGGAGCTGAAGTAACTGATCAATTTCCTGAGACTCCTCCAAGGTAATGCTGATGATCTTGACTGGCAAGCACTTTACTGAGAAGAACCACCCTGTGAGTGATTAAAAGCAATAACAAGCCGAGGAAGGTATTTGTGGGAAGCACGGCAGGTGAGAGGCCACCAGAACCCACGGAGTCAGATGGATGATGGCTTTGTGATTCTCTGGAACAAAGCGTTCCCTCCCACATCATGCATATGGACAGGCACATAATGACGCTATAGTTGGATCAACGGCTTCTGCCTGAAGGCCTTACTAATCTCGTCAGGTAAAATCCCACAGCAATTAATTGAGCTGTAAAAAGAAAGCTAATGTTTCTATTTCCTTATGAGAAAAGGAGAAAAAAAAAAAAAGAGGAAAATGTCATTTCAGGAAAAAAAAAAGGGAGAAATCAGTGAATGCCTTTTTAATCACTGCATTATTTAAATGCCTTTAAACAGGTTTTGTTTTAATTAACGTAGATATGGATAACAGAAAAGCAACACAGTGGAGACACAAAAACTTGAAATGATATATAACTGGGCTTGTATTCCAGGTCCAGTGATTCAACCTCCCAAACTCTCAGTTTGTTCATCTATAAAAATGGGGTAATACTTTCCCTGGCAGAGTTGTAAAAATTTCATTTAATAAGCTATTGTGCTAAACACCCCAAGCAATTGCCTGGCACATAGTAAGCCTTCAACCAATGGTAATAACTTTTATCATTGCCAAATGTGCACTTTTAAGAATGTGTCTATCACCCCAAGTTATCTTCCTTATTTAAAAAATAGAATCTCAGGACATTAAAAAAAAATTCTATCCCTCTTCATGTCTCTAAGTTATGACAGAACGTCCCCTGCCATGTCTGCAATTTTTCCATCCTTTTTTCTGGGAAACTTCCTAATGAATACTGGTAGCATTGGCCCTCTGGCTATTTATGATTGAATCCTATGGAGGACCTAGCAGCCAGGACCTCCCTCCATTCATTACTTCCTTTGGAGAGGTTGCCACATTAAGTGAAATATCAAATAATTGGCAGCAGAAACAACTATCAAACAACTGGGTAGCTGGAATTGTTCTGTCACAGGGATTTTTGTAAAAACTCAAGAAGCAGTGATCTTCAAAGCATTAGGCTTTTCTCACATGATTTGAATCTTTATTATATTCATAAAACTTACACCAGTCTTGGCTGCTCTAGTGCCAGCAGGCAAGTTTAAGTCTATATATTGTTATTGATCAGTTACTCAGTTGTGTCTGACCTTTTGTGACCCCATGGACTGCAGCACACCAGTCTTCCATGTCCTTCACTATCTCCCAGAGTTTGCTCAAACTCATGTCCATTGAATCAGTGATACCATCCAACCATCTCATCCTCTGTCATCCCCTTCTCCTCCTGCCTTCAGTCTTTCCCAGCATCAGGGTCTTTTCCAATGAGTTGCTCCTCGCATCAGGTGGCCAAAGTATTAGAGCTTCAGCTTTAGCACCAATCCTTCCAATGAACATTCAGGGTTAATTTCCTTTAGGATTGACTAGTTTGATCTCCTTGCTGTCCAATGGACTCTTAAGAGTCTTCTCCAACACCATAGTTTGAAAGCATCAATTCTTTGGTGGCACTCAACCTTCTTTATGGTCCAGCTGTCATTCATAGGGCTTCCCTGGTGGCTGAGAGGACGTCACATTCATACATGACTACTGGAAATATCATAGCTTTGACTATGTAGACCTTTATTGGCAAAATGATGTCTCTGCTTTTTAATATATTATCTAGGTTTGTCATAACTTTTTTCCTAAGGAGCAAGCATCTTTTAATTTCTTGTATATAAAGTCTATATATAAGCACACATAAATGAAAGTGAAAGTCGCTCAGTAGTGTCCGACTCTTTGCGACCCCATGGACTGTCCATGGAATTCTCCAGGCCAGAATACTGGAGTGGGTAGCCTTTGCCTTCTCTAGGGGATTTTCCTAACTTGGGGATTGAACCCAGGTCTCCCAACTTGCAGGAGGATTCTTTACCAACTGATCCACAAGGGAAGTCCAAGAACACATAAAGGGATACCTTAATAATCTGGGTGTTGGGGAGGTGAGAAAGTGTGAGAAACCAGGCAATTTATTCTCAATGCATGATACTTGACCCATGATGTAAACTCTCCTAAAAGCGAATTTCAGTTGAGTCCAACCTGTTCCTCACACATACCGAACCTGTGCCTCCCCATGGCTTGGCTCTCAGTCTTTCTTCAATTGAAATGTCATGGTCTTCACCTTCTTCCTGGCCCAATCCTGTTGTTTGGAGAAGATCAGCTAGCTTGAAGTCAGGCAAGATACAGGTTTGAAACTTGGTTCTTCTACTTCATGTTCAGTGATTTTGGGGGGAATTCTTAAACAAACAACACTTCAGTCATTTAATCTTTAAATGAGGATAATAAAAATAGCTCAAACTACTGCACAATTGCACTTATCTCACATGCTAGTAAAGTAATGCTGAAAATTCTCCAAGCCAGGCTTCAGCAATACATGAACCGTGAACTTCCTGATATTCAAGCTGGTTTTAGAAAAGGCAGAGGAACCAGAGATCAAATTGCCAACATCCGCTGGATCATNCATCTTAAAGGAAATCAGTCCTGAATATTCATTGGAAGGACCGATACTGAAGCTGAAACTCCAGTACTTTGGCCACCTGATGTGAAGAACTGACTCAAGAAAGACCCTGATGCTGGGAAAGACTGAAGATGGGAGGAAAAGGGGACAACAGAGGATGAGATGGTTGGATGGCATCACTGACTCAATGGACATGAGTTTGAGTAAACTCCGGGAGTTGGTGATGGACAGGGAGGCCTGGCATGCTGCAGTCCATGGGGTCCCAAAGAGTCGGACACGACTGAGGGACTGAACTGAACTGAACTAAGTTGCTTCAGTCGTGTCTGACTCCTTGTGACCCTACAGACTGTAGCCCACAAGGCTGCTCTGTCCATGGGTATTCCCAAGCAAGAATACTGGAGTGGGTTGCCATTTCTTACTCCAGGGAATCTTCCTGACCTTCCAGATCAAATAGATCCATGTCTCCTGAATCAGCAAGCGAGTTCTTTACCACTAGTGCCTCCTGGGAAGCCCATCTAGACTATTTAGAATCCAAGTATTCCTTAGGATGGGGCTTCCCAGGTGGTACAGTAATAAAGAATCTGCCTGCCAATGCAGGAGAAGCAGGAGACACAGGTATGATCCCTAGATTGGGAAGATTCTCTGGAGTAAGACATGGCAACCTACCCCGGTATTCTAGCTTGGAAAATTCCATGGACAGAGGAGCTTCGTGGTCTACAGTCCATGGAGTTGCAAACAGTCGGACATGACCGAGCACACACGCATTTCTTAGGATAGAAACACACTTGGGTATTTCTATAAGCAGCATTACACATACTTTCATATAATAGATCTATTCCATACGTTTTAAGGTGAATGTCTGACCTCACATGTTGACTATCTGTACTTGTGCTTTAGCATTAATTATTACAGAACTGTTGAACTTAACTCAGTTTATATACAATTTGAAGAATTAAAAACACAGGTAAGTAGTACATTGTATGTTATTTATGTTTTAGTCTGCTTTAAAATGTCAGTTTTGAAAGCAGTTTCATTTAAAATGTTAAAATGAAAGTAGATTAATGACACAGGTTCTCTATGTTTTTTATTACCATTAAAAAATTTGTGACAGCAAGATTGACATCAGGGGCTTCCCAGGAGGTAAAGAACCTGACTGCCAAGGTAGGAAGCACTCATAAGAGACGAGTGGTTAATCCCAGGGTCGGGAAAATCCCCTGAAAGAGGAAATGGCAACCAGTTCTAGTATGCTCGCCTGGAAAATTCCATGGACAGAGCAGCCCCTGGTTCATGGGACCATAAAGAGTTGAACACGATTGAAGGAATAAGCACACACAAGAATGACATCAAGACCCTATTCTTCAATTATAAGGAGAATCAATATTTGTCTCCAAGTAATCTGTGCATTTGCACCAAAACTTTTAAATTTAACAGTGTAAATTGTTTAAGTTGAAGTGACTGAATTTTTGAGGGAAACTAAATCCAACTGAATACTTCCTGGTGATTCACTAATTGTGTTAAATAGATAAATCACTTAATCTACATTCTCCACACTCCCATGGAAGAAAATTCAGGAATTTAGAATTTAAAAACCTTCTGCCTATTTAAAATGGTAGCTTTAATTTTTTAACCTTCAGTTTCTACACTATTAAAACAAAGAAATATTAGCTATCATGGAATTGTTGCAAAGGAAAATCACTGTGAAAGTGCTTCATGTCATAATTATACTATAAATAGAGAAGGTCATGAAGATTAGTAGTTTTGACATCATCTCTACCAAAATAGCCACAAAAATTATAAGCAAAGATTATGAGATATTGATGAAATAAAAACTGCTTTTTTTTGATAACACAGCAGCAGCAAAAATATGTAGTTTTTGTAGTTTCTTCTCTACTACTATGTAGTAGAGTAGTATGTAGTTTTTTCTCTGTTTTATATTTACTGGTCCTTATAACTATGTTGCTCATCTTTACACTGATCATAAGGATATTTTATAATTGTTTTTGTTGTTTGGTCACTCAACAGTGTCCCAACTCTTTGTGACCCCACAAACTGCAGCATGCTAGACTTCCTTGTCCTTCACCATCTCCTGGAGCTTGCTCAAACTCATGTCCATTAAGTCAGTGATGCCATTCAACCATCTCTTCCTCTGTCATCTCCTTCTTCCCCTGCCTTCAATCTTCCCCAGCACCAGGGTCTTTTCTAATGAGTTCACTCTTTGCATCAGGTGGCCAAAGTACTGGAGTCTCAGCTTCAGCATCAGTCCTTCCAGTGAATATTCAGGGTTGATTTCCTTCAGGACTGGCTGTTTTGATCTCCCTGCTATCCAAGGGACTCACCAGAGTCTTCTCCAGTACCATAGTTTGAAAGCATCAATTCCTTGATGCTCAGTCTTCTTTATGGTCCAACTCTCACATCTATACACAACTACTGGAAAAACCATACCTTTGACTAGACAGACATTTGTTGGCAAAATAATGTCTCTGCTTTTTAATATGCTGTCTAGTTTGTCATAGCTTTTCTTAGAAAGAACAAGCATCTTTTAATTTCATGGCTGCAGTCACCATCTGCAGTGAGTCTGGAGCCAATGAAAACAAAGTCTCTCACTGTTTCCATTGTTTCCCCATCTATTTGTCATGAAGTGATGGGACCAATACTATAATCTTCGTTTTTTGAATGTTGAATATTAAGCCAGCTTTTTCACTCTCCTCTTTTGCTTTCATTAAGAGGCTCTTTAGTTCCTCTTCACATTCTGCCATAAGGGTGGTGTCATCTGAATATCTGAAGTTATTGATATTCCTCCCACAATCTTGATTCCAGCCTGTGCTTCATCCAGTCTGGTATTTTGCATGATGTACACTGCATATAAGTTAAATAAGTAAGGTGACAATATAGAGCCTTGATGTACTCCTTTCCCAGTTTTGAACAAGTTCATTGTTTCAGGTCTGGTTCTAACTGTTGCTTGTTGACCTGCATACAGGTTTTGCAGGAGGCAGGTAAGGTGGTCTGGTATTCTCATCTCTTTAAGAATTTTGTACAGTTTGTTGTGATCTTGACTTTCATTTCTTAGTATTAATAACTAACATTTATTGATCTAAGACAAGTGTTCCAAACAACTGTCTGAAGGCTGATGGATAAAGCTTACCTCTTTATTACTCAACACTGGTAGGAGAAGCTTTGGGTGTTCTGTTTTAGCAGTGCTCTCAACTGACTTGGGCAAGCAGTTTCACTCAGGCTGGCAAACTGAGACAAAGGAACTACTTAGTATCTGAGCAGACTTAGTTTTTCTGGTCAGGTATAATATTCCTCAAAACCATGAAGGATTCTGTAGGAAAAATTCCTATCAGTGATCCAAACATTTGAATGTTAGTTTAACAGTATGTACTAGTTCTATAATAGGGGATCATTAAGNGCAGCCTTCTGGAAAGTTTCTGAGCCAGCCCAACTTTCCAATGAGATCCATGCCTGAGTTAGCACAGCGGTAGATGATTGCAGAGAAGGTTTGTTAATGACCAGCTTTAGGCTTTTAATGACAAAACCCCTCAGCAAGATGTCATCGAAGTTATTGAAGACTTCACTGAAAGTGTTGAAGCTGATGCATTGTAACAAGAAGGTTATAAATCTTGCAGCTTGGGTATACCACCAAGATAGGATGCTGAGCTCAGAATCACCCTGCTGTTGTCTGTCAGCATTCTCCCTCCCTCCCTTCCAGCAGAGAGCCAGGAAGGGAGAAATACATCCATTCCCCAAAGTGGTGCAGACCTGGCAGCCACCTGCCTATGTCAATTTCAGATTGCAGAAGCCCATTTAACTGGACAAAATGTGTTAAGCACCTGTGTTTTTCTAAATGTGCGTTAAAAAATATCCTAAGAATTAAGGAAAGGACTCAAAGTTTGACACATTGACCTTTTCGAAAAACAAACCAATTAAAAATCCATTGCAAGCTCAGAATAGAGACTCAATTACCTGAATATAGAGTCCCACTTCACATTTATTGTTTTATTGCTTCTCAAGATAAACCTTTGTCAACTCAGCCCCATGGAGCAGTTCACCTCATAGCTCATGGAGAACTCACAGCTTTGGGTACCGGAGGCTGGGATGTCAGATACACTTCGTACTGTTACTCCTGGCAGGACTGAATGGAGCCTGTGAAGAGGAGTCAAGGTCAGAATAGAGAAGGGAGAATGAGATTCAAAGGCTGTTCACAGAATTGTTTGAGCATGCTAGTGTATAGACTTGTGGAATTTGAAAAGTCATGAAGAAAACAATTTCCACTGTATTTGTATCCCACCAACCTACAAGGCTCCAGGGCTTTCCTGGTGACTCAGAGGTAAAGAATCTGCCAGCAGTGCAGAAGATGCAGGTTTGCTACCTGGACTGGACAGATCCCCTGGAGAAAGAAATGACAACCTGCTCTAGTGTTCTTGCCTGGAAAATCCCATGGACAAAGGAGCCTGGAGGGCTGCAGTCCATGGGATCACAAGAGTTGGATATGACTTAACGACTAAACCACCACCAACCTACATACTCAGACTACACATCAACTCAGACAACCAGAGATTATAGAGTAAACCTTGAGGAGAAACATGTCAGATGATTGTCCCCTATCGCTTCTCCCCTACTTCTGTTCAGTAGCATGCTTGTCGTCCCTCTCCCATATGAAGGGTAGAAGAGTAGAAAGTCTGCAGAGTCTGAAGAGAGAAGACTAAGTCTTGTGTTCTAGGGGCGTGCNACATGTCAGATGATTGTCCCCTATCGCTTCTCCCCTACTTCTGTTCAGTAGCATGCTTGTCGTCCCTCTCCCATATGAAGGGTAGAAGAGTAGAAAGTCTGCAGAGTCTGAAGAGAGAAGACTAAGTCTTGTGTTCTAGGGGCGTGCCTTTGGGAAAGTCCCAATGTCTCTGAACGTCAACTTCCTCATCTGTTAAATGAGACTGATGCTAATTGCCATTCTGCCTAACTCAAAGTCAGTTGTGAAAATAAATTTATGTATTCATATGCCCAGAACACCTTGAAATGTTAGATATTAGTTTTATGTTTGATATCATTACTTTATACCTTTAAAGATATCAACCACTCTGGCCAAAATACATAATCTGGACCTTCATACTCTCCACTACAAAGAGAAGGGTTTGGTGCTCATTATCCATACCGTGTCTCAGAATCTATGGTTTTTATTTTCTTGCATGTTTCTGAAGGGCTATGATAGTGGGATCAGTTCAGGGGTTTGAGAGAATGTGTTCTACGATCAAGTGACTGGTGTGGTGCTTGGCAAAGTTCAAAATCACTCACTCACACAGACACAGACACAGACACACACAGACACACACACACTGCCATTGTATCAGACTTAACCCAAGTGAGGCCATACTGATATGATGAGGGACGTACACGACTTAGCAGGCACACCCTCTTTGAGACTTAGAACCTGGTACATCTGCTTCTTGGGAGCAGATTTCAAGGAGTTTCCCTGTGAGCAGCAGCTCAGTCACACATCAGAGATTCTGCCCTTGTGCTTCCTGATTAGAAACCATTCTTTATCTTCTATTCCCATAGCATTCTCTGCCCCTACAGAGAAGTCCCTTGGACTTCTTTTTAATTCAGTTCCAACTGCTTCAAGGGGATGATTACTTAAGGTCCTCCACTACCTCATACCCAGTGAATTCTATACTACTATACAGTCTTTAAAATTTTTTATTTAGATGATTCTAAACTCATGCTCCATTGTTAGGGCAGTCTGCCAGTAGTTTTTGTACTGATGTAGCAGCAAACAGAAGTGCAGTTGCATTTTTATAACTGTAAAAGATCTGTAAAATAAAGTATAATTTGTCTGAAGAAGACTTATCTTTCCAAAATAAGGAATAGAGTCAATAGAATCTCAAAAGGGGGACAAAAGGAAGGATTTGGTAATACTTTAAAAATGAAAACCCAGTGGCTCAAGGAGTAAAGAATCTGCTTGCAATATAGCAGATAGAGGAGATGTATGCTCTATCTCTGAGTTGGGAAGATCCCCTGAAGGAGAACGTAGCAAGCCACTCTAGTGTTCTTATCTGGAGAATCCTGTGGACAAAGGAGTCTGGCGGGCTACTACAGTCTATAGAGTCTCAGAGTCAGACATGACTGAGCACACACATGCTTTAAATGAAACATAACTGAGATATAGCATTGTTTAAGCTATATACCATATTGAATTGATATATTTATATATTATAGTATCATTACAAGCTTAGTGTTAGCTAACACCTCTATTATGTTACAGAATTATCATTTCCTTTTTTTTGGTAGTAGAAACAATTAAGATCTAGTCTCTTAACAACTTTAGGGTTTATAATACTATATTGTTGACTATAATCATTATACTGTGCATTAGTTTCTCAGAACTTATTTATCTTTTAGTTCGCAGTTTGTACCCTTAAGCATTCTTTGGCATTGCTTTCTTTGGGATTGGAGTGAAAACTGACCTTTTCCAGTCCTGTGGCCACTGCTGAGTTTTCCAAATTTGCTGGCATCTTGAGTGCAGCACTTTCACAGCATCATCTTTCAGGGTTTGAAACAGCTCAACTGGAATTCCATCCCCTCCACTAGCTTTGTTTGTAGTGATGCTTTCTAAGGCCCACTTGACTTCACATTCCAAGATGTCTGGCTCTAGGTGAGTGATCACATTATCTTGACTATCTGGGTTGTGAAGATCTTTTTTGTACAGTTCTTCCGTGTATTCTTGCCACCTCTTCTTAATATCTTCTGCTTCTGTTAGGTCCAGACCATTTCTGTCCTTTATTGAGCCCATCTTTGCATGAAATATTCCCTTGGTATCTCTAATTTTCTTGAAGAGATCTCTAGTCTTTCCCAGTCTGTTGTTTTCCTTTATTTCTTTACATTGATCGCTAAAGAAGGCTCTCTTATCTCTTCTTGCTATTCTTTGGAACTCTGCATTCAGATACTTATATCTTTCTTTTTCTCCTTTGCTTTTCACTTCTCTTCTTTTCACAGGTATTTGTAAGGCCTCCCCAGACAGCCATTTTGCTTTTTTGCATTTCTTTTCCATGGGGATGGTCTTGATCCCTGTCTCCCATACAATGTCACGAATCTCATTCCATAGTTCATCAGGCACTCTATCTATCAGATCTAGGCCCTTCAATCTATTTCTCACTTCCACTGTATAATCATAAGGGATTTGATTTAGGTCATACCTGAATGGTCTAGCAGTTTTCCCTACTTTCTTCCATTTCAGTCTGAATTTGGTAATAAGGAGTTCATGATCTGAGCCACAGTCAGCTCCTGGTTTTGTTTTTGTTGACTGTATAGAGTCTGAAGGAGACCAATCCTGGGATTTCTTTGGAAGGAATGATGCTAAAGCTGAAACTCCAGTACTTTGACCACCTCATGAGAAGAGTTGACTCATTGGAAAAGACTCTGATGCTGGGAGGGATTGGGGGCAGGAGGAGAAGGGGACGACCGAGGATGAGATGGCTGGATGGCATCATGGACTCGATGGACGTGAGTCAGTGAACTCCGGGAGTTGGTGATGAATAGGGAGGTCTGGTGTGCTGCGATTCATGGGGTCACAAAGAGTTGGACACAACTGAGCGACTGAACTGAACTGAACCCTTAAGCAACATCTCTCTTAACTCTCAGACTTTGGTAACCACCATTCTACTCTCTGTTTTTACAAGTTTGGCTTTTTTTAGATTCCATAAGAAAGTGGTTTTATACAATATTTGTATTTTTCTAACTTTTCGCTTAGCTTCATGCCCTCAAATTCCATCCATGTTGTTACAAATGGCAGGATTTCTTTTCCTTGGTCTCATAGTTCATTGTGTTTGTGTGTGTGTGCGTGTGTGTGTGCGCACGTGTGTGTGTGTGCATGTGTGTGTGTGTATACCACAACTTCACTATTATTCATTCATCTGTTCATCATTTTTTGATGGACATTTAGGTTGTCTCCATAATTTGGTTATTGTGAATAATGGTGCAACAAACAAATAAACATAGGAGTTCATGTGTCTCTTGGTTATCATCAAGAAAACAGGAGATAAGTATTGGGGAGGATGTGGTGATAAGAGAACTCTTGTACTCTGTTGGTAGGAATGTAAACTGATTCAGCCACCGTGGAAAACAGTAGGGAGGTTCCTGAAAAAGTTAAAAAGAGAACTACTGTATGATCCAACAAAATCCACATCAAATTATATATCCAAAGGAAATGGAAATGAGTTTGAAGAGATGATGACTTGTCTCACCTGTTCAGGGAGAGAGCAATGCTGGAATATTCAGGTGCTGAGTGGAGTCTTGGAAGTGGGAGAAGGTGCAAGTCTCAGGTTTTCTCCGGGGTCCAGGTGATGTGGACCTCCACATGTCTGCCTGCATTAGCTCTTATTTCCTGATCTGCAAAATAACCTGATTACTATCTGGCTTCTTAGTGATCTAAGAACTTACTTTGAAACATGGTAAGTAGAATTTCTTAGTGTGACTGGCAGGGGATGTCTTGGTAACTGTGTTAAGACGCATTCCGTTGGACAGCTATGGGCTCTTGGAAAGAAGAGAGAGAAGTGCATGGCCAGTTGTTAGCCATTCCTACTCAGGGAACTTTTGGAGTTTTCCAAATCTTGGAAGAGGATATTCCTCACTATGAATTATTATTCTGACATTATGTCTTGTAAATCAAAGTCTTGTGAGTTCAGCAGTGGGTATTAACTCTGGGTACACTGAGAAAATGAGTCTCTGGATTTTCAGCATTGCTAATTAGACCTTAAGCAGTATTAATCTCACCTATGGTCTGGTCTTATCTGTTTATAACTTCAACATATGCTGGACATGTGCTCTATAGTGACATAAATATGGTTTCTGACAACTTTCCCAGGCTTGTAATTGAATAAATTATTGATTAACTACATCATATATATATATATTCCAGTAGATAACTTGATACTGTATGTAAGAAAATAAACAATATTATGAAAGAAATATTAAACATTGATACTGTAATTGATTTATAGGATCCTTGCATAACCGTAGCCCTGTAACAATTAAATATTTGTTAAATAAGATGATTGAATAGATGGAACTTGAGAAGCACTTTGATTCTTGAAGACAGTGCCTACTATAATCCTTGAAGGAAGAAAGCCAGTTTTAGAAGAAAATGGAAGTTTTTAAAAGGTATAAACACTCAGAGGCAAGAACAGTATATAGTAAACTTTTAATCGCCATTTTTTTTACAGACAAATTTCTGACCAGAATACAGTTTTGGAGTTTTGAGCTCCATACTTAGCATTCTGTAAATGCTCAGTAAACATTTAATGAGTGACTAGGAGATTGAGTCTAGATTAGTAGGAGAAATGAATTACTCCTGGGAATTACAATGAAGTATTAGATTTATTCTACCATTTTGCTTTTAAGAAAATTTTAAAGAAATGATAGATTGTTTTTATTGCTATTAAGACAATTTTCATGCATTGGTATTACACATGTGTGCTAATTATACCCCTTTGATATTAAACTTGAGTTTGTTGTGACAGAAATTGAAACCTATGCTAAATTTTTTGACCTTTCTTTTCTATAAATTCACTTCACCTCACTGTGCCTCAGTTTCTTCATTTGAAGAGCAAAAGCGGTGAACTAGCTATTCATTTGGCATCCTTTCAGTTTAAGAATTATGTGACCCTCCAAATATTCTTTCTAAGCGTGTATGTCAAGGATCATATTTTATAAGAACTCTTGGTAATTTCTTAGGCTATAAAATTAAGTCTAAGAAATTATAATTAATAGTCTTTTAAAAAGAACTTTCTTCATTCTTCTTATCCAGCTACTTAATTTGAAATGTGAGCACCTTTTTTATCTGGACATAAAATTAGCCCTTGCTCTTCAATGAACTGTTTCTATTGATATTGATTCAGTTCCAGGTAACATTTTCTTGACCTTCAGTCTGGGTGTTTCCTCTTTTATTCATTCATATTGAAAATGAACCTTACTTTACTTCCCCTGAGAAAGTTATCCCTTGGAGTTCAGAATCAGAAGGGTCACCTCAGATTCAAGTTTAACAGAGTTACTGTGGAGGGTATAAAATCTCAGAGAGGAAATTGAATGAGCAAATCAGTTCAAAGCATTAGAGTAAAATTCCCAACTGAACAGCTCCATGGCAGTTACAATCATGAGCAGTGAAATCACCTTTCAAAACACGATCATGGCAAGCACCACCTAATCTATCAAGTTTTAAGACAGTTAAGTATGATTTTCAAGCTTCACTATAAATGTGTAATTTAATTCAGTTAGGCAGTGCAGTAATTTTAACTTTCCTTAAATTTTACTTGAGCATGAAACTTTTGTCTCTGGGCAAGATCCTGATTTAGAAGAAAGGATCAAATTTCAGAATTACCTTCCCACCATAATTCTGTGTGCTACTTCATATATGTGAAGTCTGGTTTTCTATTCTAAACTTTTGAGCAAAGAGCTAACTCCAGTCAGGGATCCTCTGACCCCAAGTTACTGTTTAGGTAGGATTTTCTTCAACATGATGGAAATATCAGTATGGTGCAAGAGATGAAAATAGTTTCTTTTGGAATAGAAAGTAACTCTTAAGGCTTATCTGGAAATGCTCTGTGCAGAGGAGGGGAGGAAGGCCAGCCTTTTTGATGAGGGTCATCTCAGAACTGCCAAGTCTCCTGAGTGTGAATGGGATTAGCTAATGAAACAGTATCATGGCCAGAGATGACTCCCCCCTCTTCCAAAGTTCAGCCACTTCCCCACCTTGTTTGTGAAATTCCATTATGGGAGTGACTGCCTGTTTTAGAGATAAGTGAAACCATTGTGGGTGGAGGAACAGAAGGCATTTGAACCCAGAAGAATTTTAATTGGTGCTTGTGAATACAGGTGAATGAGGAGCCATAAATGTCTCAGGTGAAATTGTGAATGTTTGGGATGCAAAAGTAGATGATGAGAGAAGGGATGTATCACATCTGTTGATGAAATAACTCTTTTCTTCCATCACAGATTGAATTCATTTCCTTTATGGATGTAAATTCAGCCTAAAGACTTTAAATAATTTTAAATGTTCTTTTATGAAAGTGAAAGTCACTCAGTTATGTCTGACTCTTTGCGACCCCATGAACTGTAGCCTGCCAGGCTCCTCTGTCCATGGAATTCTCCAGGCAAGAATACTGGAGTGGGTAGCCATACCCTTCTGCAGGGAATCTTCCCAACCCCGGAATCAAACCCACGTCTCTCACATTGTAGGTGGATTCTTTACCATCTGAGTCAAGTCAAATATGTTTCACAGTTAAATACGTGTGGATTAACACAGAAATTAGGTCATTGCATAACATGTGAGTAAAAGTGAAGTGAAGTGACGTTGCTCAGTCGTGCCCAACTCTTTGCAACCCTGTGGACTGTAGTTTACAAGGCTCCTCTGTCCATGGAATTTTCCAGGCAAGAGTACTGGAGTGGGTTGCCATTTCCTTCTCCAGGGGATCTTCCCAACCCAGGGATCGAACCCAGGTCTCCTGCCTTGTGGGCAGATGCTTTACCGTCTGAGCCACCAGGGAAGCCCATGTGAGTAAATGAGTGTATATTAACTATATTAACTATATACATTTATTGGTAAATCATTTTGTTCTGTGGCTGAAGCTATGCTAATTTAGTCCAAAGATGTTTGAGCTATATTCTTGAGGCTTTGCATGAGCAGTTGGCCTTTTATTAAAAAAAAAAAAATTACAAAAATATTTCATGCCCAGAGCTTTCTGCCATTATAAATACATGGTAGCAATCTCAAGAATGGTTCAGAAAAATTCTTCAGCATGTCTGGAAAAATGAAGAATCTGACCCACTGACTATGCTTAAGTTTCATGCATACAAGCATTAAATTTTATGAATACTTTTATGCAATACCTTGTTTGAAATAGTGAAAGAGCATATTCCTTAAAGATACAGTTCTGCCCTCAAAACCTGGCTCTGATACTCTTTCCTGTTGTGTATCCTTGGACAAGTTATTCTAACTCTTATGAATTTCAGTTCATCATCTGTGAAATCTTATTTTTGGTGAGGATTAATGATATACTTCATATCCTAGAAAAATGCTTGGCACATAACTCCCCCAAATCATAATGAATGCAGTGAATTCTTTTTACCCAGCACCTATTAACCAGAATTTTAGAAAAACTGTGACTTCCTGCACAGTCATCAAGCACTGATAATTTATGCTTTTCTTGATGACCCTGAAATGCATTCTGAATAATTAGAGAAAGATTAAATTATAATCAGTTTAGTTTCAGTGTTAAGTGTATTTTAATTTATTCTCATTCTTTAAAAATTTGTAATCCTTCTGCATGTGGTAACAATTAACGGAAAATATTTGATTAGCTGGAGCACTCTATTTCCTGACTATCTAACTAATAACGAATTTATTGTATGTTGCTGGAACCCAAACTGGGCATTTGCTGTGTGGGTTCACTTCGCACAGCCCTTATATCCATTCTCAGAGTCAGTGTGTTGATGTTACTCCCTGGTGGAAATTCTAGAACTAACCTTTAAATATTCTCAAACAATAGTCTGAGTCTACACAAGGCCCTTTGTGTGTTTTCAATCACAAGTTCATAATACTGGTCATCCAATCTGATTTTGTGCAGGTGAGTAACTAAATCTTCTCAGCTGGAGGACTGTCCATTCTTTTTCTATGGACTTTTAGAGATGGGCACCTCAACTGACATTAGTATTCAACCTGTCTTGGTGTTTCATCAACCTTTACTTTTTATCCAATTATGTTTTAGACTTATCTTCACCTGACTTTTTAAGGCTACATAACTCTGCAGCCATGAAATTAAAGGAGGCTTACTCCTTGGAAGGAAAGTTATGACCAACCTAGATAGCATATCAAAAAGCAGAGACATTACTTTGCCAACAAAGGTCCGTCTAGTCAGGCTATGGTTTTTCCAGTAGTCATTTACGGATGTGAGAGTTGGACTGTGAAGAAAGCTGAGCACCAAAGAATTGATGCTTTTGAACTGTGGTGTTGGAGAAGACTCTTGAGAGTCCCTTGGACTGCAAGGAGATCCAACCAGTCCATTCTGAAGGAGATCAGCCTTGGGATTTCTTTGGAAGGAATGATGCTAAAGCTGAAACTCTAGTACTTTGGCCACCTCATGAGAAAAGTTGACTCATTGGAAAAGACTCTGATGCTGGGAGGGATTGAGGGCAGGAGGAGAAGGGGATGACAGAGGATGAGATGGCTGTATGGCATCACTGACTTGATGGATGTGAGTTTGAGTGAACTCAAACTCCAGGAGTTGGTGATGGACAGGGAGGCCTGGCATGCTGCAATTCATGGGTTTGCAGAGTTGGACACAACTGAGTGACTGAACTGAACTGAACCTTCCTGATGAAAATTTTACTATGCATTTAATCATTTTTGTGGTTCTTCTTTGAATTTTTCACATTTCTTCCATTTATATCTTCCCCCATGTAATGTCATGTGCTGCTTTAAAAGATGGCCTAACAACTGTCTTGTGTTAGAAATAAAGTCTTTAAGAATTTATCAATGTATTGTTTCTTTGTGATCTTGGTAAGATTTTCAGGCAAGCAGATTGATTTTAGAGGTTTAGTTGATCACCATAGAACATAATATTCATCTGTCCTCCTCTGTGTGGCCTCATATTGCTATCCTTTAGGTATCTGCCTTGCCCTGAAATTGCCTCTTCCAATTGACAATCTTTTTTCTCCCACAGTATCCTCTACATCCCAGCTGACACTCCCAGGGCTGTCAGTGACACTCCCAGGGCTGGGAGTAAAGTGGCGGCTGCAGAAGGGGTAGATTGTTTCCTTCAAATGAGGAACAAGGACAGGGTAGCTGGTGAAAAGATAATTTTGTTTTCCAAAATCAGGCAACTCTTGGCCCTGTGGAAAGCTAGGACTGGTGAGGGTGCTCCTGTCAAAGTATAGGATCTTCCTTGATGATGTCTGGGTACATGCTCGGTGAAGACAGGGAGCCTGGGTGCATAACCAGGAAGCAACAGTTAGCACTCTAACCCTGCGCTGTCTCTGAGACTGCTCTCACTAGGTAACGTTTTTTTCCTTGTTATATAGACATGTGTTAAAAGCAGGCAATTTGATGGGAATGCTGTCATAGTTTCTCTAGACACAGCAGTTATATCTGTTTGACTATTGCAAACATGTTTCATGTTTGACAAACCATACTTACCTGACTGGGCAAAAATTAATTGCCAAAAAAATTGCCAAAAATTAATAGATTGAATTAATCTGTTGAATCTTCTGGGAGCGACAACTTTGAACTTTGGTATATTAGAATGATCAACTGCAATGTTATATTGAGGAGACTTCTTTAAGAAATGTGAAATCTTCAGAAGAACAGTACCTGATCTCCTTGTCAGAACAAATAAATTTATCTTAATATAAAAAAGCCAAAGAAATATCTTCACTAGATTTTTGTACCAATAAATGTGGTATTGAGTATCTGTATATTGGTCAGTAGTTGAGGGAAATTTATGTTTCTTATTCTTTAATTTAGAATTTTTCTGTTCAAGTATAATTGACATATAACATTATATTAGTCCCAGGTATACAATATGATTCAATATTTGTATATACTGTGAAAATGAGTCTATTATTTTTTAACTTTTGACATTCCTAATGCTGGATTCTCTTATAAATATGGGTAATTGCATTCAATCTGAGTCATTTATTGCTTTCATTTTATTTAAGGGGGATTTGCCTCTTTAGAAAATCACCTACTTTTTGTATTTCTATTTTAAAAAGTATTTTTGAATAACATAAACACTGTTAAATCTTGGTTATTCAGAGAATAACGATAGGGAGGACAGTTAGATGTCAGTTTAACTTGTTGAGAGGTATTAATTTTTGTCAATTATTGAAGATAGGCCATTTCATTATGTTCAGGTTCTTGAAGAAAAGAAATGCCAGCTAGCAAGTCAGAAACAGGAGAGAAAGGGAGACTACAAATGATTAGAAAGCTTTAAACTGGCCCATAGCTTTCTGACATCAGGGTTAAAGGGGAATCACCATTCGTATATAAGTAGTGTTCAGATCGTGTGCTCTGGAGCCCTGGGTTCTGTGGAGATATCTTTGGGGACTCTGTTAGGTCGCAGCGAGAGAAGGTGAGAAATTAGGACTCTGGGGTACCTCAGCTTCCATTGGGTATATATATTAGAAATCCATAAAAATTTTCATTTGAAAGGAAGACTCTGTTGCTAAAAAAAGAAAAAGTGGAAAGCCACTGACTAATAGGGATCTCATTATCAGAGGGGAAGAAGCATAGTAGCTCCTTTGGGGAAATGAAGACTCACTTCTTTTCTCTTTCACTTTAAAAAAAAAAAGATATTTCAAGAATACAGAAAAAAATACAAGTATCCATACGACTATGACCTAGATTTAACAAATATTAATATTTTGCCACATATATTTTACATGAAAACAATATGATTGACCCAGTTGAGGCCCTTTTGTGCCCTTCCTAAATTGCCTTTCTTCCATACCTCACCTGGGATAAGCCTGATCCTGAAAATGATAGACGTCAAATTGCACATTAGATGTACATTTTGCTATAAAATGCATGGACCCATAACCTATTTGTACATTGTTTGTGCATCTTAGTATTTATATACGTGGTGTCACAGTAGCTGCTTTCAACATTACATTTTTAAAGGTTTATCCATGTTGATACTTTTAGCTTGAATTCATCTTTTAAATGGCACTATGATATTCTGATATGTGATCAGACCACATTTAATATCCATTTGCTTGTTGACAAATCTTTGGGGTCAAAATGATGGATTTTTTCTCACTTTTATAAACAGTGCTGCACTGAATGTCACTGAGTAGCTCTTATGTTTTTTTAAAAAAATTAATTTATTTTTGGAGTAGCTCATATGTTTGAAAGGCATTTCCTACATACGAGTTTATGAAGCAGTCCTACATTTAGCCCCTGTGGTATCTTTGTACCATATAGAATAAGGCTCCCTTCCCTCAAAACATTGTTTGGAAAACGTTGATCGCAAAGACCAAACAAATCTACAGTGGCTTTCTGTCAAGGGTGTTTTCTAGAACTGTGTGAAGTACAATCTGCATAATCATAAGCGGCAGTCTTGAATGTTGGGAATGCTCTAGATATGAAAAAGGGTATACAGAGTTTGGGTGAATTCATGCGCTTACAGGTTAGCAACTGGAATCTAAATAGATTCATGCTTGATGTTTACTCAAGGTAATTCCAACTAAAGGTAGGGACTGGGGAACTGTATCTTCTTTGGAGATTTTTGTTGTTGTTCAGTCACCAAGTCTGATTCTTCATGACCATGGACTGCTGCATGCCAGGCTTCCTGGTCCCTCACCATTGCCTGGAGTTTGCCCAAGTTCATGTCCAGTTCATGTCCATCTCATCCTCTATCACCCTCTTCTCCTCTTTGGAGGTAATTTGTTGAAAATGGAGAACACCAGGAAGTCGTACAAGGCTTTTGCTGGACTGGTGGTTGGCCAAGTGATAACATGAGTCATTATCCATATTTCCCCCTTTCCAGAATAATGCCTTCAAGCCCCTTCTATGTAAACACATATACAGTGCAGGCTTCATCTGCTAAGTCAATGGTATGCTACTAAGGAAGGCAAGTTGTGCAGGGAAGGTTTATCTGTGGTTGCTCCTGGAAAGGAAGTTTGACTTGTATTGGGCTGAAGGTACCAAGCTGTGAGGCTCCCACTGGGGCTGGTGCTACAAGTATCAATACGTTGCAAAGCGTTCATCTAAAGTCCCGTTGGTTCTCACTAGGTAGCTTTGCCTGGAGAGGAAAACAGCCCCACAACAGGCAGTGTCATGTCCTCCCTGTTATTGATGAGAGTTAGATAGGGGAGGAATTCTGCTCAGCTTTGGAAACCTTGCAAGTGTATTATTTGCTTTGCAAAGTCCTTGTAATTATTCTTTTTTCCTTTAAAAAAAATTAGAGGCTAATTAACAGTATTGTGATGATTTTTGCCATACATCAACATGAATCAGTCATATAGGTATACACATATCTTCTCCCTCTTGAACCCCCCTCCCTCATCCCTACCATCCCAGCCCTCTGTGTTGTCACAGAACGCTGGCTTTGGGTTCCCTATGTCTTACATCAGATTCCCACTGGCTATCTATTTTACATATGGTTATGTATATGTTTCAGCTCTATTCTCTCAAATCATCCACCCTGTCCTTCCCCCACTGTGTCCAAAGTCTCTATGTCTGTGTCTCCTTTGCTGCCCTGCAAATAGGTTCATGAGTACCATCTTTCGAGACTTCATATACTTGCATTAATATATGATATTTATCTTTCTCTTTCTGACTTACTTCACTCTGTGGAGGAAAAGGAACCCCTCTACATTGTTGGTGGGAATGCAAATTGATGCAGCCACTAGGGAGAACAGATTCCTTAAAAAACAAGGAATAAAACTACCATATAACCCAGCAACCCCACTACTGGGCATATACCCTGAGGAAACCATAATTGAAAAAGACACATGTACCCCAGTGTTCACTGCAGCACTACAAAATCCCATGGATGGAGGAGCCTGGTGGGCTGCAGTCCATGGGGTTGCTGAGTCGGACACTACTGAGTGACTTCACTTTCAATTTTCACTTTCATGCATTGGAAAACNTGGTGGGCTGCCCTCTATGGGGTCACACAGAGTCGGACACGACTGAAGTGACTTAGCAGCAGCAGCAGGCGTTCAATGGGTGGAAAATGGGGGATCTTGGGAATCAGGAGAACGGATGAGCAAGATCAAAGGCATGGAGGCAGGACTGCCCATAAAAGTGTTTGGCAGGGATATGGTGGTGGCAAGGGGCGTGGGTGGGAACGTGGTGGGAACAGATGGTGTCCTGTCCTTGGAGACATCAGAGGTCTTTGTGCAGAGGAATACTGTTATGGAATAGAACAATGTGACTAGAGATACAAAGACTAAGACATCAAGTGGTTCAGACAGAATAAGGTGAGAGATGAGAGCCGAGGGGTGGCTGCAGGACACGCAAAGCCAGGACCGTCCCAGGGGATGGCAAGGAGGTAGGATGGACTGGGCTCGGCGAAGGGCAGGGCTTGGAAAGGAGAGAGGAAAGGCACTATGATCCTGAGGTCTTAGCCTGTGGTATTGGGCTACACNAACAGATGAATGGATATGGAAGTTGTGGGACATATACACAATGGAATATTACTCAGCTAAAAAAGCTACTGTATTTGAGTCAGTTCTAATGAGGTGGTTGAACCTAGAGCCTATTATACAAAGTCTTTGTAATTGGATATTGCTATAAGAAGGTCTAGCAGGAAACTTCTAGGTGCCTAAAGTTTGTCTCCTTGTGACCCTGCCCCAGGTAACATTTTAACCAATGATCTGGATAAAAAAAGCTGAGTGAATTCATTTTGAATGTCATCAAAAAGATGACAAAAATCTCATTAGGAGAGAACAAAAACATGCTGCTCCTTTTGTGATGGTTTATTTCTTTTTATCAAGTAGGTCTTAGCTTAAATTTCACCTGCTTACAGAGGTTTTCCCTATGCATCTAATATATGGCCTCCCATTTCCAATCAATTTTTACGTGTTTTCTTCATCTGAAATTGTATTTCTTAGTTGTTTACTGGTTTCTTGATATATTATCCTAGACTGTGAGCTGAATGACAGAAGGGATAGGGCTTCTCTGCTCATTTCTGGCACCCCAAGACATAGGATAGTTCCTGGTACATAATAGAATTGGAGAAGGAAGTGGCAACCCACTCTAGTGTTCTTGCCTGGAAAATTCCACAGACAGAGGAGCCTTATGGAGTATAGTCCATGGGAGTCCAAAGAGTTGGGCATGAGTGAATGACTGAGCACATACACATGTAATAGGAACTTAATAAATTTCAGTTGATTGAAAGAAAGTTGTGGGAACCTTTGAAGAATATTAGGCAATACAATGACGTGATCAGATTTCTGATTTAGAAATGAAACTTGGAAGAAGTCAAGCTAGAAACTTGATAGAAATTGATGAATATACTCCATGGAAGCAAACGTGTATATTTTAGTCACTTAAAACTTTGCTTTGCTTACATCCATAGTGTCAGATTGCCTGATTATAAGATATAGCATCACACTCAGTTTTTATCTGGAATATTATCTTTTATCCATGGCACCATTAAGCATTAACATTAATAATCTAAATCATACCCAGAAGAGAACCCCCAGGATAATCTCATATAGGGAGAGGCCTGTAATTTTTGTTAAAGCTGTTGAAGAGCTATCATGCAAAAGACTAAAAAGACTCATTTTGTGTTGTTGGGGAGGGCAGAGCTCATGCCAATGGGGACCCATTACAAGAAAGCGAGTTTCAGTTCAAAATAAGCCAGAGCTTTCTAACAATTAGTGGGGCTGAGGAAGGGAATGGATGTCCTCAGGAGGTCATTAGATACCTGTCAATAGATGGCATGGAAGCAGACGCCAGATGCCCATCTGTCAAAGACACGGTTCAGAGGATGTCTGCCCATGTGGGATGGTCATTCCACAAGTGTGTGCAATCACCTAATATTTATTGAGTACCCACAGTGTGCCTGTTTCTGTGGGGGATATAGAAATATATAAGGCACAGCTGCTGTCTGGACGTGATCACCTTCCAGTCCTGAATTCCATGAGTCTCAGGGGGTTTTAGCCAAAGCTCTGATGTAGTTCTCACAAATTCCACATTAGAGCAGTCTGAAGTTATGAGGTCTCAAAACACTGCCAACCTACCAGCGACTCTTAACTTTATGCCCAGCAGGGAAGAACATGGTTCAGAAAACCACTTCATAGCCAATTTCTACTTTTGTACCCCAGATGAAGGAAATTGAAGTCTGTGTGACATATAACATCGTGGAAATCTGATGTGTACAACATGCTGATTTGATACATTTATATATTACATTATGGTTGCCATGGTGGTGATAATTAGCACCTCTATCATCTCACATAACTATTTCTTTTAATTTTTGGAAAAATTAAGATCTAGAAGCTTTGCTTTCATGACATGAACGATTATAACATATAAAAAAAAGAGTTTCTTTTCTTTGGTTCACATCTCTTCTGGTCTTTAAAATTAATGTGAATTCCGAGCTCAGGATGATGTGTGTTGGCTTTATTTAATCAAACTCTGTCGAGATAAATATTTTTGCATTAGAATTAGATCTCAGGAATTCTCATTGATGGTAAAAACATGAATTATAAAGTAGAGACTTTGCAGAATTATAAGTAAGCACGCTTAATTCTTTAAAGTCAAGTCTGCCCCAATCAATCACAATGTGTTTGACTTGGAAACCTCCTTCAGGGCAGCAGAGAACATTAATAAGTGAATGTCTGGTTGGAACAGTTTGGTGGGTTAGATTTGAATATCACATTATGAATCTAACATTTTGGTCTGAATTCTCTGGACTGTGCCAAAGACATGACCTTGGCCATTGTGTGGATCCAGCCTTTCGGTCCTTCATACACTTCAGAAAGGAGTGTTAGAATATCATTAACATGTTTCCTGTAGCCACTGGTCCTCACGGTATCACAGTGACCTAAGAGATGAACACACTTCCTCAGGGTACTTATAACATTGGAAGCCACTCTGACCCTGAGTAGATTATAGCCCCAGATTTTTAATGTTTGTTTTCATTTCTGCATTAGTAAATACGCAAGATACTTGAGTGGCCTTTAAAAATATTCCTTTGCCATATAATTTGGAGACCTCGTTAATTCCTCTACTGGCCCATGTCCCTTTCTATGTGTCTCCTTTCCATTTGTTGATCTTGAAAATAATCCAGTTTTAAGTTATGTTTTCCAAATGTAGTTTAGATTAATGTGCTGTGAGTAAGGGCTATAGTATTGAGGGAGTGAGTGATGGAGACAGCTTTCCCAAGTCTTTGTTTTGGAGCCACTAAGAATGTTCAGTCAACAGGGCCTAAAGTTTCCATTGAGGCTGACATGCCAGTATTCTGAAAGGATCTTAGATGGAAAAGCAAAAAAATCTTGAAATTGAATATATTAATATGGAAGTTTGCATATTCTGATATTACTCTTTCTTTAATACTCTAATTTTGCTGTATACAGAGTAAACATTTGGAGTACTACTTCTCAATCTTGGCTGCATGTTGAAATAGCCTTGCAGGTTTGAAAAATACTTGGTTCTATCTGGGCTCTCCCTTGTCCTCCCCTAGTGATTACAATTTATTTTTTCCATATTTTTTGAGATATAATTGACATTTAGTGTTGTGTAATTTAAGGTGTACAAGGTGATGTTTATATGTATGTATACATTCAGTAAAATGTTTACCACAATAGAGTTAATTAACACTTCCATCACCTCATGTAATTGTCTTTTTTGTGTGTTTGTGGTGAGAACATTTAAGATCTACTGTGGTAGCAATGTTCAAATATACACTAGTGTTATAAACTATAGTCACGTTGCTATACATTAAATCCCCAGAACTTATTCATCTTATAACAGGAAGTTTGCACCCTTTGACCAAACTTCCTTTCCCCATCCTGCCTCACCCTTTTCTTGGCCCCTGGCAACTAACATCTATTCTGTTTCTATAAGTTAGGTTTCTTTTAGATTCCACACGTAACTGAGAGCTTGACAATAATTGTCTTTGTCTTTCTTGTTCCATTTAGCATAATGGCCCCAAGATCCATTCATGTTGTTGCAAATGGCAGGATTTTCATCTTTCTCATGGTTGAATAATATTATATTGTAGGTATATGTAAATAATAGTGTGTGTATATGTATGTATACTCTCTCTATATACATGCTCAGTAGCTCAGTCATGTCTGACTCTTTGCAACTGTATGAACCATGGCATGCCAGGCTCCTCTGTCCCTGGTGTTCTTCAGGTAAGAATCCTGGAGTAGGTTGCCATGCCTTCCTCCAGGGGATCTTCCCAACCCAGGCATCGAACCCATGTCTGTTAGTCTCCTGCATTGGTGGGAATGCAGTAGCACCACGTGGGAAGCCTACATATATATTAGTATGTGTATATATGTGTACTCAATATATGTGTAAGTTCAGTCGCTCAGTTGTATCCTACTCTTTGCAACCCGATGGACTGTAGCCAGGCCTCTGTTCATGGGATCTCCCAGGCAAGAATACTGGAGTGGGTTGCCATTTTCTCCTCCAGGAGATCTTCCCAACCCAGGGATTGAACTTGTATCTCCTGAGTATCCTGCCTTGGCAGGAGGATTCTTTAGCACTGAGCCACCTGGGAAGCCCCATACTCTATATATACAGTGCACATATATACACATATGTTATGTTATCTATATCTTTATCACATATGCTTAATCTACTCAATTTTGTAGACAAGTTGTTTCCATTTCTAAGCTACTGTGAATAATGCTGCAATAAACATGAGAGGGCAGAAACAGATTCTAATTTAAATGCAGGGGGTGTGACCTGGGCATTAGGGATTTTACAAGTTCCCCAGGAGACTCTAATGTGCAGATAATGCTGAGAATCACTGATTTAGGGGCTTTGATCTCCTAATATTAAAGAGAAATCTAAAAATTTCCATGTTATTATTTGTGGAGCATCGTTTGCATAGAACATAGACTCTCTGCGGATCTGAGAATTTAAAAAGACCTAGTTTCTAAGAGACACTTTAGACCAGTGTTCTCATTTATGCTGAGCTATTGTGAAATGGTAGGATTTTTTGAAAAATACTCAGGAAGAGTTTTATACAGGTGTAATGTTTTCAGAGCCTTCCTGACAGATATGTTCGAAAGTGCATTTCTGTTGCCCTTGCACATAAGTAGCGATGTGAATGCCTCTAAAACTCTCCTCTTCTTTTCCTTTAAATTATAATTTTTAAACATTTTGCTTACTTATTTTTGGCTGTGCTGGGTCTTCGTGCTACACTGGCTTTTCTGTACTTGCAGTGAAGAGGGGCTGCCCTGCAGTTGCGGTGTGCGTGCTTCTCGTTGCCGGGGTTTCTCTTGTTGAAGGGCACAGGCTCTAGGGCTCTGAGGCTTCAGTATGCTGTTCTCTTAGGCATATGGGCTCAGTAGTTCTGGTTCCTGGGCTCTAGAGCACAGGCCCAATAGTTGTGGCTCACGAGCTTAGTTGCTCCATGGCAGGTGGGATCTTCCTGGATCAGGGATCAAACCTTTGTCTCCTGCATTGGCAGGCAGATTCTTTACCACTGAGCCACCAGAGAAGACCCTCTTTTTGAAATTGAGAGTCTGATCCATATTCTTTTGGATGCTACTGTTGTGGAAGTGAAGTCTCTGTTTCTTTGTAGGTGGTCAAGTACCCACAAGAATGCTTATGAGAATAGCTGTTTATCTTGAGTTATGTAATCCATGCTTCCTGTCTTTTCTTTATTTAGCCTGCCAATAAGCTATTTGCAACAATTGTTTCTTTTTTTTATTAAGCTCACAAAAATTTTATGCTATTATATCTTTGAGAGTTGGGTGTGTCTCACCTGTACTGTAACCTCTGAGTATTCTAATTTTTACAGAATCTGTTCTCCATGTCTTTAGTTTTTCTCTTATACTTAAATCTTCTTGCCCTTCTGTGAGATGTGAACAGATTTCCAATCATGTCTTCCACTGTACTAATTTGATTTGTGATTATGCTTGGTTATCTGATTTCTACCACCCAGGTGATTTTTGGTTCCATAGTTTCATGTGTTCTTTCCTGATCTCATGACTAGCTTACTTAGTTTCACAGATACAATAAACCCTCATATAATTTTGAGATAAAAGGGCAGAAACATTTTAAACATGCCTACTTTTCTTAAAATAAGCCTCTTTTAGAGTAAGACATTTTCTATAGTTGTTAGGGGTGTTTCTTATGAGAGGCAGTAGCTTTTCAAGGGTCTAATTGTTTTCCTCCTCATTTGGGTGGAATCCAGTCTGTGGTCTTCATGCTGGGTGTCCATCTTCCACAGGGGTGTTCTGTATTTACTTCTCATCTACCCCTGTCTACCTTCTGTTCTTCCTCAGTCTGGTGCCATCTGCCCCCTCTCTACAGCAGACAAACCAGAGACCTTACATTTTTTGGCAAATCCTTTATGGTTTCCAGAATTAATGCAGGTTTTATCTAGTGTATATTTTGAAATGTTTATAGGAATATGGAAATTGAGAGAATCGGATACTTGGGCTTACACTGACTCGTTACCTAAAATCATGATACATCATTGGGAAATAATTTTTTGATTCAGCTTCTGTTTATGTCCTTAAAATGAAATTCTAGATGGAAAATTGAGTCAAAAAGTATGCATTTTTTAAAGTGTTTAAATATATATTTTCAAATTGACTTCTAGAAATTAATTTTTTTCTTGATACTTATTAAGATTCCCATTTTGCCACTTGTTCATCAATAGTAGATATTGTTTTTAAAGTGCACATATACCCACAACATACAGCTTGCTAAGTTGATATGATATTTACATTTGCATGTATATTTCTCTTGTTTTCACCTACATTCATTTAATTTTAGAGAACATAATGTTTTATGTACTTACCTGAATTTCTTCTGTAAGGCATCTGTTCAAGTCTTCTAAAAGTTCTATTGTGGTTTTCACATTTAGCATATGTTTTTAGAAAATACTATCCATTGTAATAGCTGATTGTCATTTCCAGTAACAGTTCCCAGAAAGTACATAGAGAATGAAGATTTTAAAATATGGGACAGCAATCCCACTACTGAGCATACACACTGAGGAAACCAGAATTAAAAGAGACACGTGTACCCCAATGTTTATCGCAGCACTGTTTAATAATAGCCAGGACATGGAAGCAACCTAGATGTCCATCAACAGACGAATGGATAAGAAAGCTGTGGTATATACATACAATGGAATATTACTCAGCCATTAAAAAGAATACATTTGAATCAGTTCTAATGAGGTGGATGAAACTGGAGCCTATTATACAGAGTGAAGTAAGCCAGAAAGAAAAACACCAATACAATATACTAACACATATATGTGGAATTTAGAAAGATGGTAACAGTAATCCTATATGTGAGACAGCAAAAGAGACATAGATGTGTAGAACAATCTTTTGGACTCTGTGGGAGAGGGCGAGGGTGGGATGATTTGGGAGAATGGCATTGAAACATGTATATTATCATATATGAAACTAATCACCAGTCCAGGTTCGATGCATGAGACAAGGTGCTCAGGGCTGGTGCACTGGGATGACCCAGAGGGATGGTATGGGGAGGGAGGCGGGAGGGGGGTTCAGGATGGGGAACACATGTACACCCGTGGCGGATTCAGGTCAACATATGGCAAAACCACTACAATATTGTAAATTAGCCTCCAATTAAAATAAATTTATATAATAAAATTGGGATAGTGCTCAATTTTTTTATTTTAAACTTTCATTATATTCCATTCATTCCATTCCATTCCATCCATTCATTATATTCTTAGATGCAATGTTACATGTTTTTTAAAGCTTCAAATGAGATTTTAAAATGTAATTATATATGGCAAAGCCAATAGAATATTGTAAAGTAAAATAAAGTAAAAAAAAAATAAAAGATATTTATAGTGAAAAAAAAAATGTAATTATGTTAGTGACATCCTATGAAAGGTCCAAAAGAAGGTAAAGTGAGGGGGAGAGAGAAGGAGAGGTTTACCCATGGACTATGATACCATAGTTCCATGAAGCATATTTTACAAAGCAGAGTTTAGAAATTTTCTTTTTCTGTTTATGCTCACTGGACACTTTGGTATCATTTTACTATAACTTCTTTTGCCTTCAGTGTTAGCATATCAAGTGATATACCCACTAGCCTGCTTGTGCTGCAGAGATTCCTACATTATCGATGCCCATTATAAACTTAGCGATGATGAGGAAGAAAAACACGCTGCTTGTTATATTCCAGTTAAACCCAAAGTTAATTTTATGATTCCTTAAATCTAGGCAAAATTTTAGTTTAATCTCACAGACATATCTCACATTGAAGGCAAACTTAAATATACTACATTATCTTTTTCTGGCTGTTTATGATTTATGTTCTCTTCTGAGTAAAAATATGCTTATATGATTTTGCTATTGTGATAAATTGAAGATGTGATGCTACAGACTAGGATTTGGCACAACAAACACTCTGAAAATTAAAGTTTCTGTTAACACTCAAAATACTTCTTTAGTTGTCACTGAACTTTTTAGTCAACAATCAAGATGTCTCACTATAAAAGATATAAAAGTCCTTCAGTTTTCTGGAAAACAATAATTTTCCAAGCCTCATTTTTATTTCCCTTGCTTATTTTATGACAAGGCCTTTATTTCCGTGATGTGCCTTGTCCTTTCCCTCATTTACCCTTCTGTGTTCACTTCTATTCTTCCACCCTTAATGGTTTTCTATTTCAAAATAGGCAAACTGTAAGGCTTGAGGCTCAGTTCAGCCCAGCATGGAATAGGTTTGTATAAATAAGAGAATTATGTTATATGCTGTTCAATCTTAAGGAATAAAAATGACTTTCACTTGACTGAAAAGAAGCATCACTATGTTTTTAAATTATAGGCTTTTAGAGCTGAGAGGAACCATGGAAATCGTTGAGTCTAACCTTCTTGTTTTATGGATTAAAAGCAATTGTGCAATCATTCTGTCATAGGTAAACTGCTACTTTTTCTCGTGGACTTGCTTCGTATAGCCTGCCTATCTTGTTTTCTCAGATTAGGTCGAGTCAGAATTAGGCTCAGGTATATAAGAGGTACATAAGAGGCTCCCCAGGTAGAGCTTGTTGTAAAGAACCCACCTGCCATTGCAGGAGACGTAAGAGATTCAGGTCTGATCCCCAGGTCAGGAAGATCCCCTGAAGGAGGGCATGGCAACCCACTCCAATATACTTGCCTGGAAAATCCCATGGACAGAGGAGCCTGGCGGGCTACAGTCCATGGGGTCGCAAAGATTCAGACATGACTGAATTGACTTAGCACACATGCATAGTACATAAGTTTGAGGATAAGCAGATGTAGGTTTAAACCAATTCTTCATCTTTCAGCTCTGAACTCATTTCACTCTGCTGAGTTTCAGTTTTCTCATCTATAACATATGGGAATTATATCAACCACATGAAGTCATTGCAAGGACTGAATTATGTCATATTTATAGAATGTTTACTTTAGTGCCCAGTACAAAGTAAGTTTCTAAGATATGGGATTACTTTTATTGACATTGTTTTTTTTTTTTTGTTTGGCCCATCTCCTCATTTAGACTGTGGATTCTCAGTACCACTGTGTCTTGTTCATCTCTACATCCCCAATGCCTTGGTGCATCATTTCATTCAGCAGCAGCTCCTAGCTTCCGGTGACTTAAGCCCCCAAATCATGGAGCCATTTTTGTCTTCTCTCTTCTTTTTGTGTCTTCTTAGCCAATAAATCTCCTAACATCTAGTTTTAAGCCACTGTTTCTTTGCCTGAACTAATGAACCAGGCTCTTACCTGTTTTCTCATTTCTCCATCTTACAGAAGCCAGAGTTATCCTTTTAAAGTGTAAGTCAGATCATGTGAATAATCTGCTTAAAGCTCTTCAGTGGCTTTCCACATCACACAAAATAATGGTGAAAACACTTAACTGATTGACAGTCTCTTACACAGCCACCTTACTCAGACTGTTGGATCTCATCTTCCATTACTCTCTGCCTCATTCTACTCCAGCCACACTTGCCTTCTTCCATTTTTTAAACACTCCAGACTCATGACTGCCCAAGTTAGGTTCAGCATCATATTTTTAAAGCAAGGTGTTTGCTAACATATCCACATATAGTATGTGCAATACCAGTTAGCTCCTGTGGGGCTTCCCAGTGGCTTAGCAATGAAGAACCTGCCTGCAGTGCAGGAGATGCAGGAGACAAGGCTTGGATCCTTGGGTCGGGAAGATGCCCTGAAGGAGGGTGTGGCAAACCACTCCAGTATTCTTCCTGGGAGAATCCCATGGTCAGGGTAGCCTAGTGGGTTACAGTCCATAGGGTAGCAAACAGATACAATTGAAGTGACTGAGTGTGTGCATGCACACACACACACAGTTTCTGTAACCATCAGAGGTATTTAATTAAAAAATTTTTTTTATTTTTAAAAATAAATTTATTTATTTTAATTGGAGGTTAATTACTTTACAATATTGTATTGGTTTTGCCACACATCAACATGAATCCGCCACAGGTATACATGTGTTCCCCATCCTGAACACCCCTCCCACCTCCCTCCCTGTACCATCCCTCTGGGTCATCTCAGTTTAAATGGGTAATTTACCTTGTCTCCTTGCTTTCATACAGGAATGGATAGGGTTTAAAACAAAATTAACATATAGTTAGATTAGTAACAAGAGTGTAAAACTAAAGGAAGATAACTCTTGAGGAATCTAAGCTGGGCTGGGAAACCAACCAACATAATCACAAGGAAGATGGCAGCATGCTTGTGATGAAGGCATAAGAGATGTGCTCTGACGAGTTCGTTTCTTCTCTGGATGTAGCCACACTTTCATTATGGCTTGGTCAGCCTTGTGCTGTACCAGGGTTGGGGAGAGACCTAATCTGAGGAAATAAGATAGGCAGGCTCTATGAAGTGGGTCCTTGAGTCCATGACAGGATGATGGCACGATTGCTTTTAGTCCATAAAACAAGAACATTTCTGCAGCTGTCTTTGCTCACCCGTGATTACCCAGTGGTGCTTTTCTAGCTCACTGAGCACTGGGCATGCCTTTTGCCCCCCCTGTCTTCTGCCCACCTCATACTGTGTGGTTCTCCCTTCAGTCTATTTTGGCAGTAACAACAGGAATTCTCTCCAGGATCTGCATTCCCACGGCATGAGATATCTCTAGGCCTCAACGCAAGGGGAGGGGCAGGAAAATTAGATGGAAGGGGATGGTGGGAAGGATGAGGGGAGGAGTGGCCACTGCCACTCAAAGCCAGATAATTTGGCTTTGCTTCATCCTTGCTGGGCTCCAACCCTGCAGTTTGAACGCTTGGTACTCGTTAACACTCACAGTTGTAAGGGACTCTCTTTTTGCAGACCTTGAATCTTTTCCCCCCTCAGGGAAAACTGGATTCTCAAGAGTAAAATGAATTATCTACTTGGCTAATTAGCTGGGACATAACAGAATTCTCGGGAGGATCATCCCAACTGAGAATTTCTGTAACGTATGCTTGTTTTTGCAGAGTCAATTTCTTCTCCTTTGGTAGCCTGCCTGTCCAATAGTTCATGCCTCACAGAGAGGGAAAAAATTGTCAAGTAGGCAAAACTTCACTTACTTTCCTGCACCTATCTGCCTTCCTGTTCTTGCTCTGCCTTGCAGCTTCTGGTGCTCACCAGTAACCTAAGGCACTCCCTGCTCTCAGTTTGACTTGGTTCTTGCATTTGCTTGCTCTGCCAGTTTCCTGCTGCAGGAGATGAAATGCATTGTCCTCCCCCACCTCGACCCTTAACTCCCACACAGACTGACACCCCCTGTCCACTCTTCTTTCCATGTACCAGGCAAAATCCCACCATTGACAATCAGTGAATATACCAATATCCTGATTAAGTATTAACAACTTAAAATTGTTTTATAGCTTACTCTTTGCTATTAGGGTTTTCCCAGGCAGCTCAGTGGTAAGAATCTGTCTGCCAATGCAGGAGATGTGGGTTCAGTCTCTGCCTCGGGAAGATTACCTGCAGTAGGAAATGAACCCAGTCCAGTGTTCTTGCCTGGGATATCCCATGGGCAGAGGAGCCTGGTGGGCTATAGTCCATGGGGTCACCAAAGAGTCAGACATGACTGAGCAACTGAGCACGCATACACGCACTTTCCTAGTGGACATAGGCTGCATCTGATATTGCCCCACAGCTTCTCTGAGCAGTTTATTTGTTTCCCATTACAACTCTCTAGTTTTTGGGAAGAATGGTTCCACCCTAGCTTCAGAGAAGACCAAGAGTTCTAATTAGTTAAAGTCCATAAGAGAATCTCATTCCTGAGATACTCTGATTGGAACATGGAAAAGGATGTTACCCAAACAGAGATAAAGGGATGCAGGAAGATACTGGCTGGCATTTCTGAAAGATGGTTTCAGTCCCTTCCATTGGAGTAGTTAAATGAGCAGCTTCGTCTTTCTCTTGTGCTGTGAGAAGAAGAGGCTGGAAGTTCTGGCTGTTGTATTACATTCACAAGGGTAAAGCCTGGAGCTCTGGGGGCACCAAGGGAATCATGAATTTGAAACAGATATTATTTAATGTCAAAACAGACAGATAGAGAGAACCGAGATCCTTGGAGCATAGAATAGTAGAGATAAAGATTTTGGAGAGTAGACTGGAATTCTCTCATTTGCTGTGTTAACCAGTGTCTCCTAAAAAGTCTTTCCCACAGTTCAATGAAGGGGACCGTGCTGGCTTCAGAAATTGTTTGGCAATTAAATGAAATAATGTGCCAAAGGTATGCACTGGGCTGTGGGCTGTGTCTGTTGCATGGCCCACTCAGAAAGCAGGGTTTCCTGTGGTCATCATATCATAATATGTACATATATCATATCATTACACTGTACATCTTAAAGTTATGCAATGGTCTATATCAGTTATATCTCAATAAAGCTGGGAAAACATGGCATTTCCTTCTCTCCTCCAAAACAGCTAGAGACAGTCTAATTGAGTGATTATGGGTTTCTAGTTAGGGAAGACTGCTTGGTTTCAAATTCTGTGGTCTCTCCACTTTGAGGATTCATGGGAAAGGCAAAGTAATGAAACCGTTTCTCAGTTTCTTCATCTGTAAAATGGGGGTAATAAAAGCATGTACTTCATGGGGTTCCTGAGAGAATCAATGAGGAAAAGCAGGGGCAGGGGGATCAGATATGCTGGGATTAGAAGTTGGGGTGTGTTGTGTGTTGTCACTTCCATAGTGTTCAACTCGTCGTGACCCAGTGGACAATAGTCTGCCAGGCTCCTCTGTCCATGGGATTCTCCAGACAAGAATACTGGAGTGAGTTGCTATGTCCTCCTCCAGGGGATCTTCCCGACCCAGGAATCGAACCTGCATCTCTCATGGCTCCTGCATTGGCAGATGGGTTCTTTACCACGAGTTCTACCTGGGAAGCTACCTGTGAAGAGCGTGGGGGGCAGAGGTCAAAGGCTGTTTGCAGTCTATGTCTCATTGAAGAAGAGTCTTGTGAGGGCTGGCTTGGAGGAAATGAGCGTAGAAACAGCTGCCAGGCAGCAGGGAGATCCAGCATAGAATTTCTGAGTTGGGATCTGGCCTGCCACAGCCCAGGGGCAGAAAGGGGGGTACCAGTGGGATTGGAATGACATGGCTGAGGGCAAAGAAGTCACTGAGGGAGAGAGGAAACCTCCATGAACAGGTTAAGTCTTTAGTGGTGTTGGCTTCTACTTTGATGGAAATCAGAGTCCTTGTAAGGTTTTGTGCAGAGCATGGACAGAATTTGATGTCTGTTCTCTTGGGTCCCTGACTCCTCCAAAGTCCCAATCTGGACTGCATGGCTTCAGAACCACTTCCATAGCGGTCTGACTTTGTGCACATATTGGCAGCTCTACTGCCTGTTTTAGAACACCTCAGAAAAACAGATCCAATACGGTGTGTATGTGTGTGTGTGTGTGTGTGTGTGTTGGAAGGAAGGGTGGATGTAGAGAGATTTATTTTGCGGAGGAACTGGCTTGCATGATTATGGGGACTTGAGCCCAACCAAAATCCACATTGGGACTTGGACCAATGATCTGTTAACTGAGATCACACACAAGGTCTTAGGACCTTATGAAGCTCAGATTCTTGATGTCTTATCACAGAAAGAATTCAGTGAGAGACAAAATGATAGNTGGCTTGCCTGATTATGGGGACTTGAGCCCAACCAAAATCCACATTGGGACTTGGACCAATGATCTGTTAACTGAGATCACACACAAGGTCTTAGGACCTTATGAAGCTCAGATTCTTGATGTCTTATCACAGAAAGAATTCAGTGAGAGACAAAATGATAGATAAGAAGTAGATTTATTCAGAGAAATGCCCTCCACAGAGTGTGGGCCATCTCAGAAGGTGAGCTTGGCCCCAGGGTATGCAACTGTCAGTTTCTATAGGGATGGGTAATTTCATAGGCTAATGAGTGGGAGGAGTACTCCAGCTATTTGGGGGATTTCTAGGAATTGGGCCTCCACTCACTTTTTGACCTTAAAGGTTGGCCTGATGGATGTGTCATTTAGCTTGCTGATATGTGACAATGAGTGTATATCCAGGCTGAATGTCTAGTGGAAGTCAGCTAGTCAGCCTTTTGGACCTGTTTGGTTTTCTTCAGCTTATGTTTTGACATGTGGCTATGTCACTCTCTTGAAAACTATACCCTGCCCCTTCCCTCCTGTTTCAGTTCATATAGACCAGGGTCAAGTGAGATATCTTACAAGACTATACCGAGTTAATGTGTATGACTTATGTAAAATAATAGATCTAGATTTGGATTATTATAATATGTAATTATATAAATATGATATTGCAATATGCATATCATATTATAGTCTTGGATATTTACATCTGCTATGGAAGATATTTTATAATGTTCATACTATATTATACAAAAGCACTAGAATTCCCAACAGGAGAAAAACAGTGGTCTATTTTATCACAGATGGCATGTGCAGGCTTAAAGATATTTTGTTTTGAAACTTGTCCCATCTGGGAGATTTTAAAGTAGACCATGCTTATAGCTGAGCATTATTATATAGTGAGCTCATAGTAGGTCCTCAATACATATCACATAATATTCTATGTAAATGGGATCAAATGCTGGTTAGAAATTAATCTCAGGGTACTAAGAGCTGCTGGTGATGTCTCCTTGGCCCATTGCATGTGGTCTCTTCAGAATAGGTAGGGGATCTGGTCTATTTTATTGTTTTTGGGTCCCCATGGCACACCATTTAGCCACTCTCTAATCCCTGTATTCATAGCAAGTTTATTCTTTAAGTAACTGTTTCAGATCCTCATAGCTTAATTGTTTTCAGGCAGGAGAGAAAATCCCAACTCAATTATTCTTACCAGTGAGAACTTGGACAAGTAATTTCCCCTCTTTTAAGACTGGATTTTCTTTTTGAAGTAGGGGTGATACAGAGATAGATGAAGATTGGTGAATGCCAGGGGCTGGGAGGGAGGGGGGGAAGGGGAGAAACTGCTTAATGAATGTGAAGTTTCCCTTTTGGGGTGATGAAAATATTTTGAGACTAAATAGAGNCTGTGAGAAGTTCATGGTGGATTCCTGGCTACCTTGCAGTAAGAACAAGATGGGAGGTAAGAGATATCAGGAGGAACCCTCCCCGAAGGGCTGAAAATGTATGCAATCGGAACACTTTATATATGCCAAGTCTTTAAAGAGGATGTCATATCTGCAAAAGGAAGTGACTTGTCCATAGAATCACAATTTAAAAGGTAGAGTCAGGCTGACACCATTCTAAGGCTCTATCTGCAGACCAGGCTACTTCTTAGTCATACACATGATTTAAAAAGTCAGATTTTGAAAATTATTTTTTTACTTAATTTCAAAAATTTTGAAAACTCAAGAGCTAGTGAATACCACTTTAGGAGAGAACTATTAAACTTTTCTGTGTTGAATTGTTTTGAATTTAATACTGTAAAAGGAGACTATATGTATAAGCTCTATTTAATCAGTCTCTTGTGATGGAATTTTTTTAATATGGAAAATTTTCACTGGGGTGTTTACAAAATTTAAACTGTATGCGTTTGCAAATTCCTCAATGAGTTATCACCAGAATCACATTATTATCACACAAAAGGCAACAGTTTGAGGGCAAGGGGCTTTTCAGGCTTCCTTAGAGCCCTTAAGTCCGCTTTCCTGTATCAACTGGCTTTCACTCTTCCGTGTGACAGTTTCCCCAAGAGTTACCTCGTTTGGGTGCTCATGGGAGAGCTCTTGTCATACTTGTCATACTCTACACAGTCATCTGGCCCAGGAGACCTTTCTTAGTTTTGATGTCTTCCTGCCAGCTTCAGTCCAGACCATGGGCAGCCCACTCACCCCATTAACTCTTGCACAGGGTGCCCTCATTTAATGAGTGGCCCTTTCAGAAGTGCTTAAATTCCTCTGTCTTCTGGCATCTGGTCTACCCATAGGAGTTTTTCTATATTTTTGCATTGGTAAATTGCGGTGATGCAGCCTGCTCCCCAACCAGCAGCCTTGTCTTTCTTACCTCTACTATTTTGCTCTTGCCTTTGCCTTTAGTCCCGAGCAAAGAAACAGTCACCAGTTCCTGACTTACCAGGGGCGAGGGAGAACATTTAGATCCCATCAGTGTCATACAAAGGGATGATAGGTCTAAGAAGACAGGATGCTTGCTTCTCTATGAACTGTAATAAGATGACGTCTTTCCCTTTTGGTTCTACTCGTATCTACTGGGTCTGGTGGAGTGATGGTAGTGATTGTGGTCGTGGGTGATGAACTGAAGTCTTGAATGAAGCCAGCTCCGTGGGAAAGGGGCTGACAATACTTAGAGGCATTATGCTGTAATACTCTGTCCTTGCTTTCTAGTAGTGTGTGTTTCACATAACAGCCAAGTCATATAATGTCACTTCTTTCCTCAAAACACTGATGACTTTCCATCTCACTTAGGATTAGACCGTGTCCTTGTTGTGGCTGCTAAGACCCTACCTGGACAGTCATCACTTCTCTCCCTCCTGCTCCACTCTCCCTCTGCACATTCTCCTTGTTCCTTGAATGTGTCAATGCTTTCTCCTGAGAAACTTGTACTTGCTGTTTCATTAGTCTGGAATGCTCTCAGGTTTGTTCCTTTCTTTTGTAAATCTTGTCTCAAATATCACCTTATTAGTGAGGTTTTCCTTGACCATTCTATATAAAATAGCATCTTCTGCTGGTCTCAGCTCTTACCCTGATTTCATTTTCCTTATATCACCTATTATCAGTTGATATATACATACCTGTACTAGTTTATTGACAGTTCTCTCCCAGGGACTATCTCTGCTTGGTTCATTGTTCCACCCCTGCAGCCAGGGCAGTGATACTTGGGAGCTCTCAGTAAATATTTGTTGACTTAATAAGTGAATGCCTAATGAATTAATTAGGATGTATAAGATAAGATTAAGACAAAATAAAGAAATGTACTTTGATGTTTCAGCTGACTGGTTTTAACTAAATGCAAACTTCAAATCCCTAGCTGAAAAGCCAACTCCTTTCTTAATTTTGACACGTTAGTTTTGACTGTTTCCATTTTTGTGAAGAATAACTAGATACCCGTACAAATGTAGGGAAGCCCTACAGGCATTTGGCACTGTATGTTCATTTCTTCTTTGCCAGTGGGGAAAGTTTTTGCATCCCACATTTTTACTCTCACACTCTCATGTGATAGAAGTTATAAGACCAGACTAGGTAATTGGGAACGTCTCTTTCTGCTCTAAAATATATACCTTTTGCCTTTCTTTTCCTTCTTTTCCATTCTGCATGCACTTTAGAGTAGCTGCTGTTCCTCCACTCGTAGCTTGCAAGTAAGGCTGTTCTGGTCCATGATTTGGAAGATGGGTCCTGACTCTGTTTTTCAAATGTGAGCTAATCAGTGGCTGTGAAGGATGCTAATTTAGGAATATTATTCAGGTAATGTGGATATGCAGTTATTGTTCGGAGTAGGGCTCTGCTTGAGGCTATCCATTTCCATCTGTAGAGCTATGTAGAGTGTAGCATTTTAAAGGCCATTAAAAATGGCTTCTCTCTCGTTAGTCAGGTAGATTTGCTGGTGTGATTTTATATTTAGTTTCTGAAGCTGTTGATGAGAAACATTTCTTTTTCTATAAACACTTCTCACCAGAATTATCAAACTCATTCTTGGCGTAGGATTTGAGTCCCACTTTTGCNGCCTTGTCTTTCTTACCTCTACTATTTTGCTCTTGCCTTTGCCTTTAGTCCCGAGCAAAGAAACAGTCACCAGTTCCTGACTTACCAGGGGCGAGGGAGAACATTTAGATCCCATCAGTGTCATACAAAGGGATGATAGGTCTAAGAAGACAGGATGCTTGCTTCTCTATGAACTGTAATAAGATGACGTCTTTCCCTTTTGGTTCTACTCGTATCTACTGGGTCTGGTGGAGTGATGGTAGTGATTGTGGTCGTGGGTGATGAACTGAAGTCTTGAATGAAGCCAGCTCCGTGGGGAAGGGGCTGACAATACTTAGAGGCATTATGCTGTAATACTCTGTCCTTGCTTTCTAGTAGTGTGTGTTTCACATAACAGCCAAGTCATATAATGTCACTTCTTTCCTCAAAACACTGATGACTTTCCATCTCACTTAGGATTAGACCGTGTCCTTGTTGTGGCTGCTAAGACCCTACCTGGATAGTCATCACTTCTCTCCCTCCTGCTCCACTCTCCCTCTGCACATTCTCCTTGTTCCTTGAATGTGTCAATGCTTTCTCCTGAGAAACTTGTACTTGCTGTTTCATTAGTCTGGAATGCTCTCAGGTTTGTTCCTTTCTTTTGTAAATCTTGTCTCAAATATCACCTTATTAGTGAGGTTTTCCTTGACCATTCTATATAAAATAGCATCTTCTGCTGGTCTCAGCTCTTACCCTGATTTCATTTTCCTTATATCACCTATTATCAGTTGATATATACATACCTGTACTAGTTTATTGACAGTTCTCTCCCAGGGACTATCTCTGCTTGGTTCATTGTTCCACCCCTGCAGCCAGGGCAGTGATACTTGGGAGCTCTCAGTAAATATTTGTTGACTTAATAAGTGAATGCCTAATGAATTAATTAGGATGTATAAGATAAGATTAAGACAAAATAAAGAAATGTACTTTGATGTTTCAGCTGACTGGTTTTAACTAAATGCAAACTTCAAATCCCTAGCTGAAAAGCCAACTCCTTTCTTAATTTTGACACGTTAGTTTTGACTGTTTCCATTTTTGTGAAGAATAACTAGATACCCGTACAAATGTAGGGAAGCCCTACAGGCATTTGGCACTGTATGTTCATTTCTTCTTTGCCAGTGGGGAAAGTTTTTGCATCCCACATTTTTACTCTCACACTCTCATGTGATAGAAGTTATAAGACCAGACTAGGTAATTGGGAACGTCTCTTTCTGCTCTAAAATATATACCTTTTGCCTTTCTTTTCCTTCTTTTCCATTCTGCATGCACTTTAGAGTAGCTGCTGTTCCTCCACTCGTAGCTTGCAAGTAAGGCTGTTTTGGTCCATGATTTGGAAGATGGGTCCTGACTCTGTTTTTCAAATGTGAGCTAATCAGTGGCTGTGAAGGATGCTAATTTAGGAATATTATTCAGGTAATGTGGATATGCAGTTATTGTTCGGAGTAGGGCTCTGCTTGAGGCTATCCATTTCCATCTGTAGAGCTATGTAGAGTGTAGCATTTTAAAGGCCATTAAAAATGGCTTCTCTCTCGTTAGTCAGGTAGATTTGCTGGTGTGATTTTATATTTAGTTTCTGAAGCTGTTGATGAGAAACATTTCTTTTTCTATAAACACTTCTCACCAGAATTATCAAACTCATTCTTGGCGTAGGATTTGAGTCCCACTTTTGCCTGAAATCAATACAGTTAAAATTTTCTGGTTCTAGTAGGATTATAAGTCTATGTGTGTGTGTGTGTGTGTTTTCTCCTTTTAATTCATGCCGGTGGGAGAGAAAGCATTTTGTGGCGAGACTGACAGAATGTGTTGTGTACATTCCCAGCAAAGAAAAGAAAGTAAAACAAAAGCCCAACTTGGAAGGAGAAAGTTTGTTTAGAATTGGAATTAACCTGTCTTGAACATGATGAATGCCATACTTTACAACAGTTTGTTATAGAATTGATTTCTTTCCATATGTTTCTGGTGGTTTAATTTGATTGGCATAACAAAATATTGCTATTTGACATGAGAGAAGTTATTTTTAATGCACAGGACCGTAGGTGTAAATTTTATTTGTGTTAATAATGTTGAATAAACTGTATTTATGTGTTGGGTTTATTTCTGGCTACTGTGCTACTACATAATTTGATTGTCCAATGTTCAGACATGGATTTAAAGCTTTATACAGCTGGGAATTAGCTGGTCACATTGTATTTGCTTCTGCTTTGTGGGATCAGGAAAATGACCATACTAAAGAAAAGAAGCTATTTCAAGGTTTTCTTCTCTTTTTTAGAGTACAAAGTTATTTCCAGAGAAACTTGATAATTAAGAGTAATTTAACTCTTTACCTAAGTCTGAATGACAAATTTGCAGGTAAACAGTTCTTACTTTTCCACTCAGCAGCTACTTATACTTATCAAAAGATGTGACATACTTTTTCTTATTTTTCCTTTAAACAAATCAGCATAGTATTTTTATGCTTTTAAAAGGGATTAAATTAAAACATAAAAGACATTGAATACCAATAATTGGCTTTTACCACATTATGAAGTTATTATTTTTAATGCTTACTTTGACAACTATAATTTTCAATAAGTAATAATCAGATATTCAAGCCATAAAATGGTTACTGGGTTAATGTTGTTTCAATAGTACCAAGCATATTATTTTCATGTATACTAAAATGGACTTCAGATTTTGCAGACAATAAAATTATTTGATCAGGTTTGCACAGCTTCAGTGACAATTACAGTTAATTCATGCAGAACTTCAATTTACTTCTTAGTCTTCTACTTCTTAGGCTAACAGTTGTCCAGCTCCAGTGGCATTAAGATCATGAAGACTTTTGCATTCATCTGTTCAGAGGTTAAAGCGTCTGCCTGCAATGCGGGAGACCTGGGTTCAATCCCTGGGTTGGGATGATCCTCTGGAGAAGGAAATGGCAACCCACTCCAGTATTCTTGCCTGGAAAATCCCATGGCCAGAGGAGCATGGTGGGCTGCAGTCCATGGGGTCGCAAAGAGTCGGACACGACTGAGCAACTTTACTTTTCACTTTTTCTTTTCACTTCACTTAAAGTTTCACTTGAACTTTAACATGAAGTCTTCATAAAATAAACTGCCTGTGACTCAGAAATATAAGTTCTTGCCCTGGCTTATTTTATTACCATTTTATTCGTTGGGTCTTAATATATGCATGTCTAATTTGACACCAAAACATGGTGGTTTGGTTAAATAGAATAGAGGTTAAGTTGATTGGAATCTTTCAATCTTAAAGAATTAAATATTCATGGTAATAAAGCAAATATACCAGTATTCGATTTTTTATAAGGAAGGACAGAAATTTACTCAAGAACATAAATCAGCAAGCAAATATCTATTGAATATTTGAATGATACTGGCAGATATGAAAGTATATAGAACCTATCTTCAAGGAGCATAAAATCAAATTGATGAGATAATTAATACTTAGGTAGAAGAAAAGTCATTTAGCAACACAGTGATACAAACTAATGATCAAGTATATTTTACTGCCAAATGAGGGCTGTAGCAACACCACATTTTGTATTAGTAATTTTACTTACTCAAACCTGAGTAATCAAACTGAAATGAATTTATCCTCTCTCCTATCACTTTTTAATATCGCATCCTTTGGAATAAAGTGGGCTTTTCCCACACTAGTAAACAAGTGCAATAAATAATACCAGCTGACATTGATTGAAATGGTTTTTATGTGTTGAGCACAAGGGCGTCATCACATTTGAGAGCTCCAGATCCACTGAAATGGGTTCCAAGATCCTCATTTTACAAATGGGGGAACTGAGACGAGAAGACCTTTCAGGAGGGCACAGCTGGGCCAGACCTGGGAATTGACTCTGAGCATCCCAGGCTGAGCTGCTTCCCCAATAGCTCAGCAATGCAGGTGACACAGGAGATGAGGGCTCCATCCCTGGGTTGGAAAGATTCCCCTGCAGGAGGAAATGGCAACCCGCTCCAGTACTCTTGCCTGGAGAATCCCATGAGGGATTGGTGGGCTACAGTCCATGGGGTTGCAAAGAGTTGGACATGACTAAGCAACTGAGCACACAACACAGCCCAGGCTGAGAGTGTGTGGCTGCGGCACATCTGCTCTCTAGGACCATCTGCTCTCTAGGACCCCTGAATCGGGTGCATGGAGAGAGATCTTGCTAGAGAGCTAGCTTCTCATTGCAGGTTCGCTTTCACAGCACTGCAGTTAGTCCACAGAAAGCTCATTTACTAAACCGGCTCTGAGTAATTGGCTAATGGGTTTTTGGTGAGCAGGGTCCTCCAGAGGACTGTTTCCATAGCCTGACGCACGGGGCAGTCAAACCTGGGTTGTTAATTCTGCTCCAGGACAGCGCAGCCCAGTGCCCTAAAGCTGCTGGAAAATTGTTCCCTACTGAAGATGCAAACTGGATCAACAGAGCCTGGCTCTGGCTTCTGAAAGGCAACGCTGGCAGCCTGGCAAGGAAGGCCTGGATATTTGTGCTGGTAGACTCAAGAAATTGGTGGCAGAGGGAGTGGAGCGATGGGTGTCAACTTTGCTATGTGGATTGAAACAGTGAGGACCTGTGTCTGGATTTTCTCTTCGTTCACAGGCTTTGAAAAAACCGTGGTTTCTGTTGAGGAACACGAAGATGGTCCCTGACTTACTGCGTGTAGTTCTGTTCGCTGTGGCACAAGACCCATTCATAGGGGAGATGGCAACAGGCAGATTTTTGTCCCAATTGATACCGCTTATTGCTGACACTTCTTAGTGCCTCATTTGCTTCAGCTATAAAGTGGAGCTAGCACGTGGAACTCTGCTCAATGTTATGTGACAGTCTGGATGGGTGGGAGTTTAGGGAGAATGCATATGTATGACTTGAGTCCCTTCACTGTTGACCTGACACTATCAAAACATTGTGAATTGGTTATACCCCAACACAAAGTAAAAATTGAAAAATAAAATAAAATGGAGCTAGCAATACTACCTACTGGGTAGAATTTTCATGGGAATTAAATGAGATATGAAGTTAAAAAATTAAAAAATTAAATATGAAGTTCTCAGAAGAGGGCCTGGGCATTTGACATACATCGTCATTATTATTTTGCTACTATTATTGCATGGATCAGACTTCGTAGTGGAGAGAAAATGCGATTTAGAAAGGGTTCGATTTCTAGTTCTTCCCTCTGCTATTTGTGGGAGCTTGAGCAAATCATTTGATCTCTCTGTTCAGGACTCTCATCTGAGATGAGGATGGATAAGACCAACCTCATAAGGTTGTTTGAAGAAATGATAAAACACTATCGTCAGTTTTATTTTGTACTGTAGAGCCTCAGGTACATTATGATGTTTAATTCTCAAACCTGATTCTTCTCTTAAATTCTTTCTTTTTAAAAAAATTGAGTAATAATTCGTGTACCATAAAATTCACTTGCTTTACTTGCACAGTTCAGTGCATATGGAATCTTAGTTTCCCGACCAGGGATTGAATCCATCCGCCCTGCATTGGAAGCAAGGAGTCTTAACAGCTGGACCACCAGGAAAGTCCCAAATTCTCTTTCATTTTAAAATCCAATTGACACATCTATAGAACTGGGAGTCATATTAAACCCTTCATCTCAATGAATTGACTGTAAGATTTGATTCTTTCTTAATATCTCTAGTATCATGCCCCTCCCTCTGAGCCATTGCAATTTCCTCAAATAGAAGGCTTTAGCAGCCACCTCCCAGACTCCAGTCTTTGGTCTGCTACCAAAATGATTGTCCTAAAGTGCAATTCATTCTTCCCATTCTCCTACTTTAAAATCCCTAGTGGTTTCTCATTGCCTTCAGCATAAAATTCCAATTTATTAGCATGGCGAGCAAGGTCTCTCATGACATGGCTTTTTACATACTTTTTACATACTCCCCCAGGTCACTCTTGCCCTTTTGTCTTTATTGATGCCTTGTGTCACATCGAATTAGATATAGTTCCCCAGAACATGTCCATGTCTTTTTCTTGTGCTTTCTGGCTTTTTCCTCCCCATTATATTCTATCTGCCCTTCAAAGTTATTCATTCTTACATCAGCTAGTCTAAAGAAACCTTATCTGACATCGTTTTGCTGATGCCTTGAGTTAACAGTTTCTCTTTTACGCCCCCACCATACCCAGTGTTTGCCCTGATTGCGTCTATCCCAATTACTCCTTTATGTATTTCTCTTCCTTAAAAGAAAGAGAAACACTTGAGGATTAGTATCTCATCATATTGGTTTCTGTATTCCCATTGGCTTGAAAAAGAAACCAATAAATTGAAAGATAGAATTGAATGAAAGAATAAATATTATGCCCAATGAAGATAAGATACTGTAATTGTCCTTTAAGAATCATCTCCAAGTTGCTATCCACTTCACTCTACCAGGGATTTACAAAGATCATCCTTGATGTGTATTATTAGATGCATGATCTTGGGGCAAATGACACAGCATCTCTAAGTCATTTTTCTCATTTTGTAAAGTAGGAATAATGAGTATCTACCTTATATAATGGTATTGTTGGAAAGAGTAAATTAAATATGCATATAAAACTTTAAAAGTGTGCTTGGTATTCAGTAAACGGGAATTACAACTATCTCATTAGCTCCAAATGCTAGTGAATTCACCCCATCCTTCATTCAAGAAAGTTGCTCTTACAGATAGTCAATGAAAGTTTAGGTGAAAGAGGTGGTCCATAGGTTTTCTTGATCTCAGTGAAGTAGCTAAAATAAGAGTGGACTTATTATCATCTAAACAAAAACACCATCAAGAGAAACAATGGAGTTAAAAAACTTGTAGAATTCTGGCATAAGCACAAGAAAACAAAAATCTGTTGACCCCGTTCTCTCTTGGTTTGATGATTTTCTTTGCCATGCAGTTCACAGTAAAAGGTTTTTCATTCCCAGTGCACATGCTTTACTCTTTCTCTGTTTCTGCTGATGTCTTTTAGGACTTTTTTTTTTTTTTTTAATACTCAGAACCAGAGAAGGTTAACTGATACTCGAGAGACAGCAGGTCAAATGAAGAGATACTGGTTAGACTCGTCCTTGCCAGTCACATGCTTGGTATCAGGCACCTGTCCAGAATTCCTTTGACACTTCATCTGTTATAGCCACCTACATGGCTTTGATCAGCAGTCTTTCAAAGCATAAGTAAAATGGAGAAAAAATGGATACCTTCCTAAGCAGGAATGTGACTGTTCATTAAGATGAATCAGGAAAAAGGAAGGATAGGATCTTGGGAAGAACATGAATTTTGGAGGCAGATAGCTGGGTTTTAATCCTTTCTCTGTTACTTGTCGTCTTGATCACCTTGAACATGTTTACTTTCTTTGAGATTCATTTCCTGTGTCCATATAATGGACAGAATAGCATCAGTCTTTAAGAATTGTTGTGAACAGCATGGTTTTTAGCAGTAAATCATAGCTGTTCCTTTTCCTATGTGTCTAGACAGTATCAGGTGTCATCTTTGGTAATCCTTTGCTCTTCTCCTTGATTCTAAAAAGGCTTGAAAGCTAATGTCCTGGCTGCATATTTGTGAATCATTCATGAAAGTCTGGAGATAAAAGCAGTTTAGAGATGCCATTGATTGTAGAAAGTAAATGTTTGTTCCTGTCCTCCTGACTCCTTCCCTCTTTCCCTCCCTTCCTCTTGTCTCTTCCTTTTTTCTTTGCCTCCTCTTTCCTTTATTCTCATTCTCCCTCCCTTCCTCCTTTTGGGTATTTCTCTCACCAGGATCTCCTGCATTGCAGGCGGATTCTTTACCTGAGCTATGAGGGAAGTCCATGAAGTAACAACCCTTGGTCCAAGAAGCTCATGTACTGATGGCATCATCACACCTCGAGGAAGACACAATTACTTTTTTTCATATGTCTCTAGGTTTACCACATAATCTCATAGTGAAGAATTTGTATCATCTACCACTATTGGTCCTACATTCTTCGCATTGATGTTTGTATGATATAATACTTCTACGATGTAAATCCAGTGATATAATTCCCCATGGGTTCAAGGGGAATAAGAAATGATCTTAGAAAGATGCGACCGTGCTAACACTCTGCAAAATGATTAGGCTAAGCCATCTTACATGAAATCCATTTCTAAAATCCTAAAATGTCTCCAGTGTACATGAATAAAAGAGCTTTGAATTTCATGTAGACTTTTGGTTTGTCCTACCAGTGTTTCTTCGTATTCTCCAGCCAGTTCTTTTTGGATCTGTCTTCCCAATGTTACCATCATTTCTTTTTTTTTTTAAAATTAATTAATTTATTTCTGGCTGTGCTGGGTCTTTGTTGCTGAGCGTGGGCTTTCTCCAGTTGTGGTGAGGAGGGGCCACGGTCTTGTGGTGCGTGGGCTTCTCATTGCAGGGGCTTCTCTTGTTGCAGAGCTTAGGCTCTGGGGTACAGGCTCCGCAGTTAATGGCACATGGGCTTATTCTCTCGATGAAATGTGAAATCTTCCCAGACCAGGGATCGAACCTATGTCCCATGCGTTGACAGACAGATTCTTAATCACTGGACCACCAGGGAAGCCCTGTTTTTCCTGAGGGCAGAAACTATGTACTGTTGATCTTTGAATCTCTATACCTGACATGGATTCTGACATATAAGAGCTGCTCAGTCGATATTTGTTGAGTGAATAATGAACAAGCCGGACTTCTCAAATGTTTGGATCAAATGTGGAATCACAGGGCTCGCTTTGTGAAGGGAAACTGTTCATGTCTCCTCTGCCCTGGCCATTGCTGATGAAGGACGCCCTGCCTCAATGCATGTCTTATGCTCTCCTGTGCATGATTAAACTGCTGCTTTTCTTTTCACACAGACTAGAGGATTCTATGGACAGTAATGTTGGAGTCCCCAAAATTTTAAGAGAGATATTTCATGGCTTTCACTGTGAGGTCTATAAGAAGTTTTATTTTCTGAATAAGTATCGATCACAACTTATAAAATACTGCAAACCTATATAATTAAAAAGAATGAGACCAGTCATTGGTGGGCAGTACATGGCTAGGTGTAAGAGAAGACAAATTCTTCAGGTTCCTGGGTTTTATAATTGTACTTGCTAGGAAAGCTTATTAAAGCCTTGCAGGTGCAATGTTTCATCACAGAGTAGTGAACCTTTGAAAGATATGCATAATAAACAGAGTTTGAAATATGTTTTTATTCCGGCCATATGGTCCTGTCTGGAGCTTTCCTGGATCTTTGGGTCAGTTCATTGTTGAAAGATGGGCTCGAAAGCACCCACCTCTCGGAGCAGCTGTCAGAGCCCTATCAGAACGAATCTGCTTTTGCATGATTATTTATTTTATGTGGCTCTCTGAAATGAACCCAGCCTTGCTCAGGAACTGAAATGTGCTGAGCAAAGTCTCTTCCCTGAACAGCTTGTGGCCACATCACCAAGCAGTGTCCTTCCTTGTCCTTAAAAAGCAGACTAGAGAGACTTGTGCAATAGGCCACGGCAGGCAGTCTGGGTGAGGTGTACCCACCTGAGCTGGAACTTGGTGCCAATATGAAAACGTACATGGTAGCGTTTTAAAGACACATCACTGTTCTGTCTTCCCAACTCTCTGTTGCTCACTTTCGTGTATCTCTGAACTCTGTGCAATTACAGTCATCATCAAATGCAAGCACATGAAACGTTTTTGTGGTATTATTGTGGTGAGGAGAAGGCTAATGCTTACTTTCTTTTCCTTTGTCATTAACAAAAGGAGATATTAACTCCTCTGAGAATGGTATTTTAAGGGGTTATTGTTGTTGTTTAGTTGCTAAGTTGTATTCGACTCTTTAGTGACCCCTTGGACTATAGAGTAGACTCCTCTGTCCATGGAGTTTCAGACAAGAATATTGGAGTGACTTGCCATTTCCTCCTCCAGAGGATGTTCCTGACACAGGGATAGAAATCACATCGCCTGCATTGGCAGGTGGATTCTTTACAACTGAGCCCCAGGGAAGCCCTTTTAAGAGGTACTTAGTATAATTTGTTCAACATGTATTGTATGGGTATAGGAATACCAGTAACTGACAGGAGACGTGTTCCTGAAGTCAAGTGATCATAGAAAAATATTTCAGCATACAAAATGCCCAATGAGTCGATCAGATTGTAAGGAGATATTTCTTCCTGTTTATGTGGACAAGCTGAATTTGGAGTTGAAATTTGTCATCTTGGTCAAGAAGATGCTGTTGCCCTCTTGAGAATGACCTTTTGTCTTCTCTTACCTTGCAAATGTCTTGTTCAGTGTTCTATATCGATTTGTAGTCATTCACTCATTTAAGCAATATTCACTAGAAAATTATCCTTCGCCAGCCACTGTGCTAGGTTTTGGGAATACAAAAATCTATGTGCTGCCTGCCCTCATGGAGCTCTGAGTCTGGAGTAGAAGACAGCACTGAACAAATAGTTATATCCGTGTCTTATTCATGTTACAAAAGGGAAATGAGTGGTGTTGATTGAATGCACATAGCAGAGCGATTAATGGGGTCTTTGCTCTTCTACTTCAGCTCCAGGGCGAAGGTCTGCATTTGATTCCTCCTCCCAACCCTCAGTGAGAATCATTCTGCCTAAAATAGCAACTTGTATAGAGTAGATGCTCTATGGTATATTTTGTGGACTTAAGAAAGGATTGAAAAATTACGATTCTAAAGCCCTGAATCAGTTTTAGAGCAAAACTATACATTTTTTCCTTTTGCTGTCACAGTCAGTTTTATCATTTTTTATTTACCTATTTTTCTACCTCTAGAGCCACAGGTTTTCCTTGGAAACAAATAGAGATCATTCTGTCATTTTTTAGATTGCATCCAAGTACTGCATTTCAGACTCTTTTCTTGACTATAATGGCTACTCCATTTCTTTTAAGGGATTCCTGCCCATAGTAGTAGATAAAATGGTCATCTGAGTTAAATTCACCCATTTCAGTCCATTTTAGTTTGCTGATTCCTAGAATGTCCACATTCACTCTTGCCATCTCCTGTTTGACCACTTCCAATTTGCCTCGATTCATGGACCTAACATTCCAGGTTCCTATGCAATATTGCTCTTTACAGCATCGGACTTTGCTTCTATCACTAGTCACATCCACAACGGGCTGTTATTTTTGCTTTGGCTCCATATCTTCATTCTTTCTGGAGTTATTTCTCCACTGATCTCCAGTAACATATTGGGCACCTGGGGAGTTCCTCTTTCAGTATCCTATCTTTTTGCCTTTTCATACTGTTCATGGGGTTCTCAAGGCAAGAATACTAAAGTGGTTTGCCATTCCCTTCTCCAGTAGACCACATTCTGTCAGACCTCTCCACCATGACCTGTCCATCTTGGGTGGCCCCACGTGGCATGGCTTAGTTTCACTGAATTAGACAAGGCTGTGGTCCATGTGATCAGATTGGCCTGTTGTCTGTGATTGTGGTTTCAGCCTATCTGCCCGCTGATGCCCTCTCTCAGTGCCTACCGGGAACAGGTTGCAAGCGGAGGGCAGAAAACAGGCCGGAACTCGGCTCAGGGCGACCACGGCACAGAAGATGGACCTCGGCCCAGGGTGACTGTCGCACACAGGCTGGACCTCGGCGTAGGGCGATTGTGGAACACAGGCCGGATATTGGCTCAGGATGACTGCTGCACACAGCCCGGACCTCAGCGCAGAGGAACCGCAGCACACAACTCGGACATCTTGAAAAGCCTACCGCCACACACAGCCCGAACCTTGGCAAAGAGGAACCGTGGTACAGAGCCGGGAACAGGTCGCAAGTGGAGGGCCGAACACAGGCCTGACCTCGGCACAGGGCGACTGCGGCAAACAGCCTGGACCTGGGGAGATGGCGACTGTGGCACACAGCCCGGACCTCGGAACAGGGCAACTGCGGCACACAGCCCGGACCTCTGCAGAAGACTACCTCGGCACACAGCCTGGACCTTGGAACAGGGTGACCGTGGCACACAGCCCTGACCACGGCACAGAGGGAACATGCCACAGAGCTTGGAACTCGTTGCAAGCCGAGGGCGGAACGCAGCCTGGACCTCGGTGCAGGGCGACCGCAGCACACAGCCCGAACCACAGTGAAGAGCAACCGAGGCACAAAGCATGGACCTGGGTGCAGGACGACCCTGGCACACAGCACCAACCTCGGGAGATGGCGACCGTGGCACACAAACTGGACATCGGCGCAGGGCAAATGCGACACACAACCCGAACCTCGGCGCTGTGCGACCGCGGCATATTGCCCAGTCCTCAATGAAGGGCAACAACAGCACACAGCCCGGTCCTCGGCACAAGGCTAACGTGGCACACAGACCGGACTTTGGCACAGGGCGACCATGGAACACAGCCCGAACCTCAGTGAAGGGAGACCGCAGCACACAGCCCAGAAATCTATGCAGATCGACTGAGGTACAGAGCTCAGAACTCATCGCTAGCCGACCGCGGAACACAGCCGGGACCTCAGCGTAGGGGACCATGGCAAACAGGATGAAACTCGTCTCCAGCTGACGGCGGAACACATCCGGACTTCGGCACAGGGTGACTGCGACACACAGTATGGACCGCAGCATAGGGAGACCACAGTACACAATCCGAAACTCAGTGAAGGGCCACCGTGGCAAACAGCCCAAAAATCTATGCCCGGACCTTGGCACAGGGCGACCGTGGCACACAGGCCGGACCTTTGTGCGGGACGACCACGGCACACAGCCCAGACCTCCGTGCATGGCGACCACAGCACACAGCCTGAAAGTCAGTGAAGGGCGACTGTGGCACACAGCACGGAACTTGTCGCCAGTCGACTGTGGAACAAGGCCCGGACATTGGTGCAGGGCAACCGCGGCACACAACTCCAACATCAGCTCAGGGCTACCGCGGCACACAGGCCGGACCTCGGCACAGGCTCACCGTGGACACAGGCTGGACCTCGGCCCAGGGCGACTGTGGAACACAAGCCGGACATCGGCTCAGGGCGACCGCGGCATACAGCCCAGACCTCAGTGCAGGGGACCATGGCACACAGCCTGGACTTCTTGAGAAGGCTACTGCAGCACACAGCCTGGACCTTGGCAGAGAAAAACCGAGGCACAGAGCCGGGAACAGGTCACAAGCCGAGGGCGGAACACAGGCCGGACCTCTGCACAGGGTGACCACGGCACCCAGCCCTGGACCTGGGGAGATGGAGACCTCGGCACACAGCCCAGACCTCGGAACAGGATGACCGCAGCACACAGCCAGGACATCTGCAGAAGGATACCTCGGCACACAGCCCAGACCTTGGAACAGGGTGACTGTGGCACACAGCCCAGACATTGGTACAGAGGGAACGTGGCACAGAGCCCGGAACTCGTCACAAGCCGAGGGCGGAACACAGCCTTGACTCGGTGCAGGGTGAACGAAGCACACAGACCGAACCACAGTGAAGGGCGACCAAGGCACACAGCACGGACCTCGGCACAGTGGGACCCTGGAACACAGCACCGACCTTACGACATGGCGACCGTGGCACACAGACCGGACTTCGGCGCAGGGCGCCCGTGGCACACAGGCCGGAACTCGGTTCAAGACTACCATGGCACACAGACCGGACCTCGGCACAGGGCGCCCGCAGCACACAGCCCGAAACTCAGTGAAGGGAGACTGCGGCACACAGCCCAAAAATCTATGCAGGGCCACCATGGCACAGAGCTTGGAAATCGTCACTAGCCAACCACGGAACACAGCCCGGACCTCCGCACTGGCTGACCGTGGCACACAGGCCAGACCTCTGTGTGGGGTGAGTGCGGCACACAGCCTGGAAATCTGTGCAGGGCAACTGGGGTACAGAGCTCGGAACTTGTCANTTCCTGACCTGCATACAGGTTTCACAAGAGGCAGGTCAGGTGGTCTGGTATTCCCCTCTCTCAGAATTTTTAACAGTTTGTTGTGATCCACAAAGTCAAAGGCTTTGGCATAGTCAATAAAACAGAAATAGATGTTTTCCTCAAACTCTCTTGCTTTTTTGATGATCCAGTGGATGTTGGCAATTTGATCTCTGGTTCCTCTGCTTTTTGTAAACCTAGCTTGAACAACTGGAAGTTCATGGTTCATGTACTGCTGAAGCCCGGCTTGGAAAATTTTGAGCATTACTTTCAGTTCAGTTCAGTTCAGTCCAGTTCAGTTGCTCAGTCATGTCCGACTCTTTGAGACCCCATGAACTGCAGCACGCCAGGCCTCCCTGTCCATCACCAAGTCCTGGAGTCCATGAGTTGGTGATGCCATCCAACCATCTCATCCTCTGTCATCCCCTTCTCCTCCTGCCCTCAATTTTTCCCAGCATCAGAGTCTTTTCCAATGAGTCAGCTCTTCGCATCAGGTGGCCAAAATATTGGAGTTTCAGCTTCAACATCAGTCCTTCCAATGAACACCCAGGACACATCTCCCTTAGGATGGACTGGTTGGATCTCTTTGCAGTCCAAGGGACTCTCAAGAGTCTTCTCCAACACCACAGTTCAAAAGCATCAATTCTTCAGCACTCAGGTTTCTTTACAGTCCAACTGTCACATCTATACATGCTTTACTAGCATGTGAGATGAGTGCAATGGTACAGTAGTTTGAGCATTCTTTGGGATTGGAAAGAAAACTGACATTTTCCAGTCCTGTGGCTACTGCTGTGTTTTCCAAATTTGCTGGCATATTGAGTGCAGCACTTTACCAGCATCATCATTTAGGACTTGAAATAGCTCAACTGGAATTCCATCACCTCCACTAGCTTTATTGGTAGGATGCTTCCTAAGGCCCACTTGACTTCACATTCCAGAACGTCTGGCTCTAGGTTGGTGACCACACTATCGTGACTATCTGGGTCATAAAGATCTTTTTTGTATAGCTGTTCTGTGTATTCTTGCCACTTCTTCTTAATATCTTCTGCTTCTGTTAGGTCTCTACCATTTCTGTCCTTTATTGTGACCATCTTTGCATGAAATGTTCCCTTGGTATCTCTAGTTTTCTTGAAGAGATCTCTGAAGTTTCCCATTCTATTTTTTTGTCTATTTCTTGCATTGATCACTGAGGAAGAATTTCTTATCTCTCCTTTCTTTTCTCTCTGCTGTGAACAGCAGCAGTACACAGGCATAATCATGGCACCACTTAGGTCAGTAAATTGAGGAGAATCTGCACAATACCATGAAATGGTCAGCTTCTAAAATAGGTGTGTGTGTGTAGTAAAGAATTTGATTTTTCCCAAAGAGTAGATTGCCCTTTGTCCTCAGCTTCTCAATGAAAAATCTATTGCTATATGACAGAATGTCTTTATTTAGGGTGAGGGCTAGTCTCACTAGAAGACCGACTGTGTGCCTGAGTGGGTGGCTTTGGGTCACACAGTGTCACTTGACCTGGGGACTGAGTTCATTCACATGAACAATCAGTCGGTCATGCCAATATGTTAATAACACAATTACAGTGAAAACTCTGGAGACTGACGTTCAGGTGAGCCTCTCTGGCTGGCAGTCCTCTGTGTGTGTTGTCACATGTTAGCACCAAGAGGAAAAGTTGTCTTGATTCCTAGGGAAAAAGACAATGAAAGTTTCTGTTTGAAGCCCATCAGTTTCTGATCTGCCTGCCTCTTCCTTTGGCTTATATTAATATGTATCCTTTGCTGAATAAACCATAACCTTGACTATAAGAGGTTTCTGTGAGTTCTGGAGAGTTCTTGTAGCAACTTACTGAACCTGAGCATGGTTTGGGAACACTTTGAACTTGAAGTTGTGTAGAGAGAGCAGTCTGGCGAAGGACCACCTCCTCAACCTTTTCATTTTGGTCAACACTGGGCAGTGAGTGTGTGTGTGCATGTGTGCGTGTGTGTGTGTGTATATATTATAACACTGGAGTTATAATGAGAACAGCCGGAGGCTATAATATATTAATAAACCTTAGATGTTTTTCTCCTTGCCTCTTTTTTTAATTGGAGTATGGTTATTTTACAATATTGTGTTAGTTTCTGCTGTACAATGACGTGAATCAGCTACATGTATACATATATCCCTTCCCTCTTGAGCCTGCCCCACATCCCACCCATCTAGGTCATCACAGAGCATCAAGCTGAGCTCTCTGCACTATGCAGCAGGTTCCCATTAGCTATCTGTTTTATACACGGCAGTGCATATACATCAGTCCCAATCTCCCAACACATCCTCCCACAAGCTGAGCTCCCCGCGCTATGCAGCAGGCTCCCATTAGCTATCTGTTTTATACGTGGTAGTGCATACACACCAGTCCCAATCTCCCAACTCATCCCCCCACCGCCAGTGTCCACCCATCATTCTCTACATCTGTGTCCCTATTCCTGTCCTGCAAATAGGTTCTCCTGTACCATTTTTTAGCTTCTATATATATAAGTGTGTTAGTATATGGTATTTGTTTTTCTTTTCCTGACTTCCTTCACTCTGTATGACACACACTCAGTCCATCCCCATCTCTGTAAATGACTCAACATCATTCCAATGCTATGAGATAAGAAATGCTTTCATCTCGCTGTTCAACCTGCTGACCGTGACACCTTTCCCACTGGTCTTTTAGTTCAAAACCAAACTCTGGTAATTCCGGGATGGGTGTCTTGTTCACATCCCCATGTACTCCGTACTCATCTGCAGTTCTTGGCAGTCTGTGTTTACTTGGCCTGAAACTCTGCTTAAAGAAAGAGAGTGGATTCACAGGAGTGTTTTTTTCCTGCATAGATTTGGGACTTCATAAATCACAGTGACAAGAAATGCGATGATGGTTTCTTTCTGTTCTTGAGGAGATTGGAACAGGAGAGGCATGCAGGTTCCAGTACGGTTTTGTAATTTTTCCCAGTGGTAGCACCATGAGAAGGATTCCAGCAGGGTGGCTCCTCAGCCCTAACTAGGTAATTCTCCACTTGAGCGTTCCTGCAATGAAAACGCAGAGATACCCACCAGTGTCACTTGGGCCGTTTAGTGCCTGCTGCGGAACTCCTGGCAGATAATGATGAAATTGTCGAGATTTCCTTTTTGTTTCCTTCCAAGCAGGCAGGGCATCGTTTTTATCCCCCAGTTTAGTACATGAATCAATCCTTTTGTACGTGGTGAGTGGGACTGTGCATGCTTTCAGAAACTGTCTGGCTTCATACCTGGCAGACTGGCTTGTTGAGCAGTAGATCTGCAAATGAGAAAGAAAAAGTGCTGATTTTCACATGTCCCCACATTGAATTATAAAGTAGTCAGAAAAGATTGCTACATTCTTGCCTGGTGTTTGGTTTTGGTTATTTTCATTCTTAGATGTATTCCATCCAGAAATTAAATATAAAAAGATTATTTTAAAATGTGGTATTGGCAGATTGTGGTTGATAGGGGAGGATACACATGTGGCAAGGTGGACAGGTAGAAGGAAAAGGAATACCTAGTAAACGTTTTAATTCCTGTAAAGCTTGCTCTGCTTGAATGGTATATATTTCACTTTCCAACTATACTTCATTGCAAAGGAATCTGTGCAGTTTGGTTTAATTCCTGCCTTGAGGCCATTTACAGGGCACTTTCTAGGTAAAGCCCCTTGCATTCCTCCATCCATAAAGGTCGAGGGGTTATGCATCAGTTAACCTGTTGGAAAATTTTTTGTCAAAGGAATATCTATAGTAAAAACAATTCCATTTGTCTATGGAATATCCACAGTGAAAAAAAATCCCAAGATTTGGAGATCAGCACATGTTCATGGGTATAGTACTTTCAAGAGACCAGAAAAATACAGAAATATAACAGGAAAAATTAAAGGTAGATCTTATTTTGCTGAAGTTAGACGAGTCATTTGGGTTGAAAGCAATCCCTGGTGCATCAAAATAAAAAATTGAACAATTACTTAGTTCTTAACTGAAAAAAAAAAAGAAATTAATCCCTGGTAAAATTAAAATTTGATTTATTATATAAATGCTCATTTTCATCTAACTTATTTAGGAAGAAATTGTGTTAGTAGCTCAATCGTGTCCAACCTGTTGCAACCCTATGGACTGTAGCCTGCCAGGCTCCTCTGTCTGTGGGATTCTCCAGACAAGAATACTGGAGTGGGTTGCCCTTTCCTTCTCCAAACTTATTTAGGAATATGTCTATCTTATAAAGGAAACCTGCCCTTTAATTTCTGCACCATAAAACAAATATTAGTGAATCCCACAAATAAGGTTTGTTGTTATTGTTTTAAGGAAATAAAATGCTCAATGCAAAGATTCATATAACCAAAAAAAAAAAAAAATTCATATAACCTAAAAAGTTGGCTTAAAGCTTAACATTCAGAAAACGAGGATCATGGCATCTGGTCCCATCACTTCATGGCAAATAGACAGGGAAACAGTGGAAACAGTGTCAGACTTTTTTTGGGTGGGCTCCAAAATCACTGCAGATGGTGACTGCAGCCATGAAATTAAAAGACACTTATTCCTTGGAAGAAAAGTTATGACCAACCTAGATAGCATATTCTAAAGCAGAGACATTACTTTGCCAACAAAGATCCATCTAGTCAAGGCCAAGGTTTTTCCTGTGGTCATGTATGGATGTGAGAGTTGGACTGTGTAGAAGGCTGAGCGCAGAAGAATTGATGCTTTTGAACTGTGGTATTGGAGAATACTATTGAGAGTCCCTTGGACTGCAAGGAGATCCAATCCTTCTCCTGAAGGAGATCAGTCCAGGGATTTCTTTGGAGGGAATGATGCTGAAGCTGAAACTCCAGTACTTTGGCCACCTCGTGCAAAGAATTGACTCATTGGAAAAGACTCTGATGCTGGGAGGGATTGGGGGCAGGAGGAGAAGGGGACGATGCTGGGTGGCATCACGGACTCGATGGACGTGAGTTTGAGTGTACTCCGGGAGCTGGTGATGGACAGGGAGGCCTGGCATGCTGCGATTCATGGGGTTGCAAAGAGTTGGACATGACTGAGCGACTGAACTGAACTGAACTGAAGAGTTTTCCAAACTTAAGATGCCAATTAAAAATGAACTTAATTCCCTGACTAAAAGATAGAAATTAGTGTACTTAGAGAATTCTCCACCCTTTGGTATCTTACCATGGAGTCCATGGATCGGCTCTGGAGCATCCACAGATGAAATTATATAGAATATTTTCTTGTACATATGTGCATTTGGACTGGAGGTGGTCTAGGTTTTTGGCACCACTCTGAGTTTAGACATGGGGCAGAGAGAATGCCGTAGCATTTCTGTACCTTCTTAGTCTGGGGTAAAAGCACGGCCAGAACCCTGTGCTGGTCCTTTTCATCTTGGAGGTTCTACTTCCAGAATTATAAAATATATATTAATTTGGTCATAAGGACACAAAGTAAGACCTGGGGCCTCCTCAGCTATGTTATCACTTTTTTCCAGTTTATCATTGAGCTTTCTAGATTATCTTGGAGTGGAATTTAGAAGCTAGTAGTGTTTTTACTGAGTGCAGTTCTAGGGTACTAAGGAGAAACTCTGTGTTTCATATCTGAAAAATAGTAGGTATTGAAAAGACATGCACTGAGTAAATGGATGAATGAATAAATGCATTTCAAAATGAATGAATGAATAACCAAAAATTTTTTTAATTTTTNACATGCCAGGCCTCCCTGTCCATCACCAATTCCCGGAGTTTACTCATACTCATGTCCATCGAGCCGGTGATGCCATCCAACCATTTCATCCTCTGTCGTCCCCTTCTCCTCCTGCCTTCAATCTTTCCCAGCATCAGGGTCTTTTCAAATGAGTCAGTCCTTCACATCAAGTGGCCATCAGTCTAGATCAGGGTGTCATAGAAGTGGTCTCCGCATTTAAAAAAAAAAAGTAAAAAAGAAACAAATGTGTAGAGTTACTTTATGCAGCAGGAAATGGGAAAGTTGGTTTTCTGTACTCTCCTTCTGCTTCCTTGAGGAAATGGCAGATATTTTGTGATTCTCCTAAGGCTTGAGGCCTGAGCAGACATCCTGTCATTCTTAAAAAACACTATGGTCACTGCTATATTTAAAATGTATAACCAACAAGGACCTACTACTGTATACCATATGGAATTGTGCTCTATGTTATGTGGTAGCCTGGATGCAAGGGGGGTTTGGGGGAGAATGGATACATGTATATGTATGGCTGAGTCCCTTTGCTGTTCATTTGAAACTACCACAGCATTGTTAAGTGGCTATACTCCAATACAAAATAAAAGTTAATAACAACAAAACACTGTGGTCAATTTCTGGACTGTTTTCATGTTCATAATCAGGAAATTATTTATATCAAAGTACATTCTCTCAATAACTTTGGTTAGAGTGAGAAAGAAATGGTCGTAGTAGTTCAATAAATGTGGATGCACTAGGGAAAATTATATTAAGATTTAAATGGTGTACATAGGAAATTCTATTACATCTTTGCCACTGGTTTGTTATTTTATTGTTCAATGAGACATAATCTCACAATTTGTGTTCATTTAGACAGCAGGTTTCCAAATCTTATTTTATTCCTTTTTATCCAGCCTGTCTTTTTCATTTATACCATGTATCTTATTTACAATTTATGTGCCTTCCTTATATTATCTTGCAAGATAACTGAGCTTTCCTTTTAATTAGGATGTTACTTTGAATATTACTTATCTTACAGGACATATTTATAAATTTTACAACAATACAGATGAGCATTGTACTTTCGTTATCAAAACCAGAAAATTGTTACTTGCACTGTGATAAAATGATCTGTCACTTTTAGTCTGCCAGGTGAAACAAACAATCTAGCTGCAGTAGCCATATAGCCTGGCAGTGCAGTGGCCTCCACAGATTTCTGCTGTATCTGAAAGGCCAGCTCTTTGTCCCAGAGATGGATCAACCAAAGTATTTCCCTCATTAGCCCTGTAAGTGAAAATTACAATAGGTTAAAGAGAGGGGAAAAAAATCCCCCAGCAAAAACCCTAGTAGCCTTGGTAGTATTTTAATTAATGTTATTTTAAAAATTGCTTGTATTAGCACTTGAGAACAAAATTGATTGGCTTCTGCCTGTCAGAGAAACAGAACTTGGATTCTTTAGACGGAAAAACAGGAGTTGTTAATTATACTTACAAATCCATAGATATTGGACTTCAGATGTCTTGAAGGTCATCTGAGGCTTGTAAAGCACATGTTTTATATCTGTTTTATCTAAGGAGAAACTTGAATATCACAATGATGGATTGGATTCACTTGTATTTCTCTTTACCCTCCTTCTTTGATTTTTTTTTTTTTAAAGAGATTGTGAACACGTTATTAGCATCCTGGGGATCACTTTTAGAGTTTTCTTGGATAGTTTTAGGGTAAATCATTTCTGAGTTCCTAAAAACATGCAGAAAGTAATAGTATTCCCTTTTCATTTTGTTATATGGGGCTTGTTTTAAAATTCCTGTGAACACCAGGAAATGTCCACTTAAGTCCTTTATTGAATGAGCAGTACAAGTTCTCATTAGAAACCCATAAACTAAGACACTTGCAACCTTGGTATTTGGCAGTGGAGTGCCAGTCAGGCTTTTGTGGTCTGGGAATTTGTGTTCAGCCTGTTGGTTTTAATTATTTTTGTGAATGAGAGAATAATGAATACATTTGCAATATATTGAAAAAATTCCCCAGCACTGGCTGACCAAAAAGTAGATTTATATGGTAATCCTTAAACACCAACTCTATTGCTCAGTGCTAGGCAGAAAGAAAACGGAAGATTGAGCTTCATTATTGAGAGAGCAGAATAAATCAAAGCTGATGGAATAAATACTGTTTAATTACTAGCAGTGTTCCCTACCTGGAGAACACATACTCATCACTGATCATGATATTTTAGGCTTTAATTGTCCTGGGAGGGATACAGTACAGAACACAAAGCATGATGGGCCGCAAAGAATGAAATTAGAAGACATTTTGATGTAGAGGCACTCATGGTGGCCTTATAGTTATGGGGTGTGGCAGCAGGAAGGGAAAGAAACCTTATAGATGGTGGTAGTAGGTGAGAGCATTGCTTTGCTAGCATGTGAGATGAGTGCAATTGTGCAGTAGTTTGAACATTCTTTGGCACAAACTACTGCATAATTGCACTCATCTCACATGCTAGCGAAGTAATGTTCAAAATTTTCCAAGCCAGGCTTTAACAATATGTGAACCGTGAATTTCCAGATGTTCAAGCTGGATTTAAGACAGAGAAACCAGAGATCAAATTGCCAACATCCACTGGCTCATTGAAAAAGCAAGAGAGTTCTAGAAAAACATCTACTTTTGCTTTATTGACTATGCCAAAGCCTCTGACTGTGGAATACTACAAACTGTGGAAAATTCTAAAAGAGATGAGAATACCAGACCACCTGACCTGCCTCCTGAGAAATCTGTGTGCAGATCAAGAAGCAACTGGACATGGAACAACAGACTGGTTCCAAATAGGGAAAGGAGTATGTCAAGGCTGTATATTGTCACCCTGCTTACTTAACTTACATGCAGCGTAAATCATGCAAAATGCTGGGCTGGAGGAAGCACAAGCTGGAATCAAGATTTCCGGGAGAAATATCAATCACCTCAGATATGCAGATGACACCACCCTTATGGCAGAAAGCTAAGAGGAACTAAAGAGCCTCTTGATGAAAGTGAAAGGAGAGTGAAAAAGTTGGCTTAAAGTTCAACATTCAAAAACTAAGATCATGGTATCCAGTCCCATCATTTCATGGCAAGTAGATGAGGAAACAGTGGAAACAGTGAGACTTTATTTTGGGGAGCTTCAAAATCACTGCAGTTGGTGACTGCAGCCATGAAATTAAAAGACACTTGCTCCTTGGAAGGAAACTGTGACCAACCTAGACAGCATATTAAAAAACAGAGACATTACTTTACCAAAAAAGGTCCATCTAGTCAAAGCTATGGTTTTTCCAGTAGTCATGTATGGATGCGTGAATTGGAACTATAAAGAAAGCTGAGAGCTGAAGAATTGATGCTTTTGAACTGTGGTGTTGGAGAAGAACTGCAAGGAGATCCAACAAGTCAGTCCTAAAGGAAATTAGTCCTGAATATTTATTGGAAGGACTGATCCTGAAGCTGAAACTCCAATACTTTGGCCACCTGATGCGAAGAACCAATTCATTGGAAAAGAACCTGATGCTGGGAAAGATTGAAGACAGAAGGAGAAGGGGATGATAGAGGATGAGATAGTTGGATGGCATCACTGACGCAATGGACAAGAGTTTGTGTAGGCTCCGGTAGTTGGTGATAGACAGGGAAGCGTGGCGTGCTGCAGTTCATGGGATCGCAAAGAGTAGGACACGACTGAGCAATTGAACTGAACTGAACTGAGTAGGTGAGATGGGGAGATGGCAGAAGCTCTGGGTTAGATTCCCAATTGTGAGAGTTAATGTCTCTTGGGGAGAGTAAATGGAGCCCAGTTTTCCAGGATTTCCCAAGGTCTCTAAGTAACACCTGACCCATAATTGGTTTATGTGACCTTGCCTGAGTGGTGGTGTTGGTCCCTTATACCAGGCCAGTATAGGCTTTTTGGGTGGCTCAGTGGTAGAGAACTCACCTGCCAATGCAAGAGATGTGAGTTTTATCCCTAGATTGGGAAGATACCTTAGAGTAGGAAATCGCAACCTGCTCTAGTATTCTTGCCTAGAAAATTCCATGGACAGAGGAGCCTGGCGGGCTACTGTCCATGGGGTCACAAAAAGTCAAACATGACTTAGAGATTGAGCACACACAGAAACACCAAGTCAGTAGAGTGTAATCATTAAGAATCTTTAGGAACCAATTCACCTGCATTTAAATCCTATCTCTGACATGGGAGACCTGGATTTGATCTCTACGTAGGGAAGATCTCCTGAAGAAGAGAATGACAACCCACTCTAGTATTCTTGTCTGAAAAATTCTACAGACAAAGGAGCCTGGTGGGCTACAGTCCATATTGTTGCAAAGAGTCGGACACGACTGAATGACTAGCACTTTCACTATCTGATATGTAACATGAACTACCTTACCGAGTGTCCCTGAGCCTCAGTTTCCCTATCTGTAAAATGGGCTCCTCCTAAGGCTGTTGTGGAGGTTAAACAAACTGATAGATGTCACGTGTTCAGAGATGTTGGACATGATGAGTGTGAGCCATTTTGTTTACTTCCTCTGGTGCCTGCAAAGGTTTTTGCTCTGGAAACTTGTGATTCACTGTCTCTCCAATTTTTGTGACAGCATTTTTCTCCTGTGACCTCAATGCTCTGACAGATCTATGAAGAATTGTTCATTTTCAGTTTGTTTGGCTTTCTTCTTGTCCTTAGGACCAGAGCAACAACTTACAAGCTCCTTACACATTGGACTGGCAACTGAAAGTTGCCATTACTTTTATAGTAATTAAAAGTAGTTTCCAGCAGCCTAAACAGTACATATTTATCAAGCTAAACTGTGCAATGCATTGTAGAGATGCAAGACTCGGGCATCTCATGGTCTGGTTTGGGAACTAAAAGAGAGACATGAAATGATGACAAATGATGCTGGATGAATTTTCCAGATGCTAAGAGGAGGAGGAAATCAACCCTGAGTATTCATTGGAAGGGCTGATGCTTAAGCTGAAGCTCCAATACTTTAGCCACCTGATGCAAAGAGCTGACTCATTTGAAAAGACCCTGATGCTAGGCATGATTGAGGACAGGAGGAGAAGGGGGTGACAGAGGATGAGATGATTTGATGGCATCATCAACTCAATGGACATGAGTTTGAACAAACTCTGGGAGATAGTGAATTGCAGGGAAGCTTGACATGCTGCAGTCCATGGGGTCACAAAGAGTTGGACATGACTGAACGACTGGACAACACCACCACCAAAGAGGGGAGAGAGTTCTCTGCTAGGTAGGGTGGTCAGATATGACTCCATAGGCAAGGGAAAATAATGTAATATAAAAATAATATATTAAAAATATGAAAGTGGAAAGCATAAATTTTGCTGGGGTTAGGAGGCAGGGTCTAGGCCAGTTCTCCTAGGATAGAAGATGGGCAGATTGGGACCGATTTGTTATCTCTGTCACAATAATGTTTTTTGTTTGCCCTTCTTGATGGCAATCAACTTTGAGGTCTTAATATTTTTAGCATGTAGTGTGATATCTGGCATAAGTAAGCAACTTATAACTGTGTATTAAATATTTGACCTCTGATTTTTCTTTCCCTCATCTGTATTTAAGAATTAAAATGAAACTACCTATTGGGAATTCCCTGGCAGTCCAGTGGTTAGGATTCCAAGAGTCTACTGCAGGGGGCCTCATCAGTTTCTATACTGTTAGATACAGTTTCTATCTATCAGATACTGTTTCTATCTCTGGTAGAGGAACCAAGATCCCAAGCACAAAAAAACCACCATAAAACTAACACAAAAAAGTCCTACTTTATAGGACTATAGTGAGAATTTATTTATTTATTTATTTTGCCACCCTGCATGGTATGTGGGATTTTAATTCCCTGACCAGGGATTGAACTTGTATCCCTCGTATTGCAAGTGCTCAGTCTTAACCACAGGGCTTCCAGGGAAATCCTCATAGTGAAAATTTAGATGAGGTGGTACAGTTAACATAACTTAGAACACTCTCCACTTACTGATAATTACAGTGTCCTTTAAAGGGTAGCCATTACTGTTTTTTTTTCTATTAATATTAGTGCAGAGACTCTAAAATTAAGGAAATAATTTCAGGTAGCCACCTCTTGCTACATGCTCACTTTGCTTCCTTATCCCTTTCATTGGTACTAAAGCAGTGATTTGGTGAAGGGCATCCACTGGCAGATCTAAGAAAGCAGCATCTTGTCCTTTTGGCCATGGAGGGTTATTCTTGTCTGGACTAGAGTTCCAATCCAGTGCTCTATTCCTCCATTACTTTTCCACATCCACCCTGCCCAGGGGATGGAGGGCTGCCTTCCAGAGAGTGACTTGCTTTTCTAAAGCTGCTGCCTGCTGACTGAAGATTTGGGAACCATCCTGCTTCCCAGAATCACTGCAGGTTGTGATTGCAGCAATGAAATTAAAAGACGCTTACTCTTTGGAATGACCAACCTAGACAGCATATTAAAAAGCAGAGACATTACTTTGCCAACAAAGGTCCATCTAGTCAAGGCTATGGTTTTTCCAGTCGTCATATATGGATGTAAGAGTTGGACTATAAAGAAAGCTGAGCGCTGAAGAATTGATGCTTTTGAACTGTGGTGTTGGAGAAGACTCTTGAGAGTCCCTTGGACTGCAAGGAGATCCAACCAGTCCATCCTAAGGGAGATCAGTCCTGGGTGTTCATTGGAAGGACTGATGTTGAAGCTGAAACTCCAACAGTTTGGCCACCTGATGTGAAGAGCTGACTCCTTGGAAAAGACCCCAGTGCTGGGAAAGGTTGAGGGCAGGAAGAGAAGGGGACGACAGAGGATGAGATGGTTGGATGACATCATTGACTCGATGGACATGGGTTTGGGCAGACTCCGGGAGTTGGTGATGGACAGGGAGGCCTGATGTGCTGCGGTTCATTGGGTCACAAAGAGTCGGACACAACTGAGTGACTGAACTGAACTGAACTGCTTCCCAGGAGGCTTAGCTGGTAAAGAATCCGCCTGCAATATGGGAAACGTGGGTTTAGTCCTTGGGTCCTGGAGAAGGGGACAGCTATCCACTCCAATAGCCTGACCTGGCGAATTCCATAGATGAAAGAGCCTCATGGGCTACAATCCATGGGGTCACAAAGAGTCGGACAAAACTGAGCAATTAACACTTTCACTGCTTCAAGTATGATTTGGGTTGGGTTCCATGACCCTTTTGTGGGTTCAGTTCACATGTCAGGCAGAATCGAAAACATTTTATTTGCATAGCCACAGAGAAGACTGGTGTAGAAATCACACTTGTTTTCCACTCTCTCTCTCTTTTTCCTCCCCATAAATGACAATATATGGCTCTTAGCACTTGAAGAGGTTGCGAATTGATTCGTGTGCAAGATGGAATTAATGAAAGGGTTTGACTGAGAATAATTTTTTTCTTCTCTTTTCTGTGTTTCATTTTACAGTAGAATGGGCTCTGAACACCTTCCAGGTTCTCTTCCTTCTGATCTCACTGTCTATTGTAATTCCGCCCGATGGCAAACTTCTCCTTATTGACTCTAAATTACATTTAATCCTGTTAGGATCACTTTTTATTGAAAGGCATGCATTGTGATGGCATTGACGGGAGTCCAGAAGCCAAGATGCCCAGCTAGAGGAATATAAACTCTTGGCATTTCCTAATGCTTGTCATTTTCATGCTGGGCCCAGCTGTGTAGCCTCTTGAAGGATGTAGAGGATTGGGGTGTTCAGTGCCGATAATGGTGGGCTCCTGCGTGGTGTGGAAAACTCTCCACCACAAGGAAATAATCTTTTGAGCCCAGTGGACTAAGAACCAAAGGCCATTTTGTGCTAAGATAGTATAATTCTATTAGTGAAAGGCCCTTGCAGGGGGAAATTGCCTGTGCTAAAATCTGTGCACAAATTAAAATAACTGGGCTAAGGGGGGGAAATATCTCTATAAAAGGCTTTATAACTCTAGTGGATAATAATATCCTTGTCACTTTCAGAATTGGGTACCTAAAGATACAGGAGCTTTTTTAAAGCAACATATGGGCCTTCTCTACTAAACTTTAGATTGGACAGTACATCCATTCTTGGGTGCTTATTTGACAAATTTGAATGCTATGCCAAAGTGTACTTTTATTCTTATCAAGAAAAAGGAAGAACAGAAATCTCTGAATATTATTGCTGTGTGTTGACACCTTATAAGATTTATGTCATCTAAAAGCCCTATTTTGGCTAAATGTTTTGTGTCTGTAAGTTCCCTGTAATTTGCATAGGATTTTTTTTTTTTTTTTTTGGCAAGGAGTATTGTTAATATTTCTGTTTTGATATGGCTTGTAAAATTTATTTAAATGCACACCTCTGTTTGGAATAGCTTCATTAGGAAGGGGTGAATTGGGAAAAGAAAAAGCTGTCAGCATAAATGCTGTTCCTTTTCCAGGGTGACAGAAATTGAAAGTCCAAAGGACTACAGCAGTTGAAAAGCACATGGCAGGCCCTCCTCACTGATTGGATGACAGCTGCAGATTTAAAGTTTATGCTACATTTCTCTAATTCTATGACAAAGACAATGTGATCAACAGACTGTCACATATTTGAAAATTATGTCGTGTAAGTAAATATACAGTTCATAATTCTATGAAAGGATGAAGGCAACATTTATTCTGGAATTAACCTATAACAAAACAGATAATTCTTTGAGCTCTCACAATGGACTACAGTATCTAGTCCTGGTACATCTTTTTCCTAAATTATTGCAAAATTAAGATAGTAACCAACTGGTTTTACTTCCTCCTGCCCTTCTGCCTCCTTTTATTCTCTTCCTCCTCCCGACCCCCCCCTTTTTCTTCCCTCCTTTTCTCCCTTTCGCTTTTTCCCCCTGTCTCATTCTCTTCCTAACTCGTCATCTACTCACTTATTTACTCACCCACTTGTTCACTTAGTCCTCCTCTTATCCTTTCATGAGACATGCATTAAGAACCTATTTTAGCTCAGGCATGGTATGACTACATTTTGATCAAGACACATACAGCTTTGGTCCTCATGAAGCGTACAATTTGTGTGGAAATGGTGCTGGATTCCCCAAAGAAAGACCTACCTGCTTAGGTACCCACCAGAGATGTGCCCTCCCCCTCCTATTTAAAAATTGAGCTTGGTATATGATACTTGGAGTAAAGGGTTGGAGCAGTCATCATGGGAAATTAAAATCTTGCTGGACATCTTAAACTTATTTAAAAGTTTTGATTTTCTTCTTAATTTCAAAATCCATATGGTGTTGAAAGAGACACCATTATCCTGTCAGAGCTTAGGGCCTCTAAAAGTCTTAATTGAGAACATGTGGGGAACAAGTAATTAGATAGTGACATTGAACAAGTAATTAGAAGTGTGATGAGGACGGTAAAGGAGAAGCACAGAGTGCTATGGAGCATGTGACGGGGGGCCTAACCTCCCTTCATTTTTCTTGATGAAATCCAAGACATGCACATTTCAAACTACAATGGCATCAAGAGGGTTTGTTTACAGTGCACCTGCAGTGGGTAAGGGGTGGAGAGAAGTAATCACTCTTACTGACTGCCTATGAATTGGATAAAAGCACAGTTCTGGGCGGAATAAGAAGGAATTGAAGACCCTTGAGAAAGGATTTGCAGGGCTAAGACAAAGATTTTTTACCCTGACAAAACTGAATGGTTGAACGACTTGACTTCAAAAAGTAAAAATCATTTTCTTTATCTGCAAATGGTAAGGAAAAAGGTAAGGGGAGGAACATGTAACGGACACATCACTGGCATTGCATGGATAAACTTTCAACGTTCTGCTCCTCGTGGCTTTGAGGTCTTCTGGAGGCATAATAGAAAATCTGTTGACATAAAAACTAATTCCTGGGGTGGCTTTACATTAAACCGGAAGTAGGAACATATTACATAGTCCTTACAATGTCTGATGGAATATTGTATGGGAATCATAGGAAGAATGCAGTGCAATCTATTGATAGGCTACAAACCAGACGTTACAGAAAAATTGGGTGACAGCAATTCTGTGGTGTTTCTAGAAGTTCCTGTTTCTGTGGCTTTTGGCAATCTGTCATTTTTTGGGGGGAATCAGAGCTGCCGGTTTTCTCAGTTCCAATTCTGGCTGGATGGATGAAGTCTTTTGGTCAAGAGTGGCTCTATCTCCTTCGAGAGTAATAGAGTCTCAGGAAAAAATGCTATAGTTTAAGTATTTAATTCTGTAAACAAAAGAAAAACAGGAAACGAGATATCTTCCTACAAAGCAACCCATTCCTGGTTAGGGAATCCCACTCATCATTTTTATTTTCTGGCATATTTCCCCACTGTACAGTTCTTATTATTCAAATTTATTAAGGCTTTAAAAATTTAGACCTTAGACAAAAAAACCTTTCTGTCCCCATAAACTTAAAATTGAGGATGCGTATTATATTGATTGTTCACTTCCTAAGATGCTTTATCTTTAGTCTCATCTGAGCTCCACCAGTGTGAGCTGTTCTAAGAGAAATAGACTATGCTGAGCCCTGGTGAAAATTTGAACGTCGATGTGTCCTCGAAGCATACCTATGAGATATAGTGAGAGCACAGCAAAATTGAGAATCCCCACTGTGGGGCATCAAGAAATCCTTTATTTGGCCGTTAAACTGTTCATAGAGCTTATCACTTTCAAGTGGTGACAGAAAATCATTGAGAAAGGTCCTTCCTGTCCAGCAGTGACAAAGAAAACATCCCTGAGTATCAGTTGTCCTGGTGGTGGTTGTTCTGAGCTCTGGGCACATGCAAAATGGCTTGCCAGGCAGCCCTGAAGGTTTTACTTGAAAATATGATTTTCCCTAAAGTTTTGGGGGGTATAGGTTTACTTGTGTTTTAATAATTATTATTGGAAGATTTCCCTTATGAGGCTGAATTGTCCTTCTATACTGCTTCTAAGGGAGAATCATAGATAAGGGAAGAAAGCATACTAAAAAGAGGCCAAGACTGAAGGACTAGCAGGAGATCACCGAGGGCATTCCTTAGCTCTCAGAAGAGTGAAACATGAGCGGCTGAAAGATGCAAATCCTAGTTAATAGCCTGGCTTCCAGAGCCAGACAGACAGGGCTGAATTGTTTGCTCCACACTTTCTAGTTCTCTGAGCTTGGCTGGGCAAATTAACTTTTCAGAACCTCAGTTCCCTCATTCACAAAATTAGCTGAAAAATATTTCCTTCCTTACAGATATTATGAACATTAGTTGAGAGAATGTTTGTTAATCCCAATTAGATTGTATGTTTCTTTAGGTAAAAGAATAAGGACTTTACAGAGCTAGTTTAAAAATACTGTAGGAACAGCTACTGTATGCTGGTCATGTCTTTCTCCAGTGTGTTACCCCATCCCATTGGGGTCAGTTTCATGTTCTCAATGCAGTTAACACTTAAATATACTTTCTTAAGTATATACTTAAATATACTTTGAATAAATTTATTGAATTAGAGTGACCTACTTAGTGTGAGTCAACCTTTCTTTACCTGTCACACCCTCCTTAAAATAATGGGACTTGTAGTTTGGACAACCTATTATTAAAAAGATGGGATGATAAAATGTCTTCACAGTCTCCCATGTCATAGTTTTTCCTAGGGACATGCTTGATTAAAATTTGACACAGGGAAGTTTTTTTTTTTTTTTTTTTTTTTTTTTTTTTATTATTTTAT
>SJYV01051165.1:2570800-2597906 GCA_006410875.1 Neotragus pygmaeus
TTTTTTTTTTTTTTTTTTTTTATACAGGGTGAAATATATGCAAAAGACCATGACTATGTTACTATCATAGTTTGTATTCTTGAAGTTTGGATCTAATTTTTGATTTAGGCGTTGTGCCCCCAATGAAATATTATATGTTATAATGTAGCAGCTAATAAGATCTGATACAGTGACTTTAAATTGAATTTCATTAAAAAAATAAGAGCATAAAATGTCTTCCTAATAGTCTTAATTAGGGAAAATGGAAGATCACAGTATTTCTGTATTAATGCACCAACTTAGATAATTGGGATAATATGAAATGTGCAGTGAGAAAACTAGGAAGTTTGGAAGCCAAGGGAAAAATAACCCACTACTTTCCAGTTTCTAGGGTTTTTTGTTTTGGACCAAGGAAGCTCACCAGATGTCAAACACAATGTCTGAAAGAAATTATTCTTTTTCATGCCTACGAGTCAGTATCGTACCACCGCAGCCCTTGTTTCATAGTGACGATTTCCCTGGGAAAGGCATTGTTCCCAGCTCACTGCTTCACAACTGCCTCTTGTCTCTTGATTAGGACATTGTATGAAAACAGTGCATTCGTCGCAGGGTTCTCACTGATCTCTCTCTTTTCATCCGAGCCTTCCCGTTTTACAGAGAGCTCTGCTTTTGCATTCTTAATTGAACGCTCCTAAAAGCTGATATTCATGAATTCTGCTTTCCTGAAATCTCTGTTCACACCTCACTATGAAGGTCTTATCTGTCTCTTTTATATTTCAGTCTGGTTGGAGAGTAAAATTAGTTGTGATTTCCTAATTGGAAGCTACATGGGGCTACATGATGATAACTGTACTGAGAACTCAATCTACCCAAGCACTCTGAAACAGAAGGTCGCCATTTTGTAAAACCATAGAAAATGCTACCAGGCATTTTACAGAATTGTCAATCAGGATAGAATGGACACTAATTGCTTCTCCCACAGCTGTTAACATTCCTCTTCAGTGGCCAAGCAACCCTTAAGACAGGAACAAACTCTTTTAGATGTCTGAAAATTTCCTACAAACTGAAGTATAGGTTTCCAAGGTGACTTCTGTGCCCAGCTGTCCATTGATGAACATGAATGAAGAGCTCACATTTCTGAACAAATAAAGTACTCTAGAGAGAATGATCTGATTCTCCCGAAAGGATGTAGTGATCAGACAAATAAATTTCTAGTTTATAATTTTGGGAAGTGTTTGCATTATTATGGTACTATACTTTACTTTTAACAGTGTTCTTCAAAGTCAATATAAAAAGTGAGCATATCGAAGGATGGATAGATCAGTCCAATAGGGTCCATACTCATAATGAGTTATTAAGACTTTCTTCTATATTTTTATCTAAAAAATTTTAAAAAGTAAGCTTTGCTAGTATTAAAGCAAAATTTTGCAGTAGGGAGAAAATTTGCAGTAAGACAAGTTTATAGTTCATAGATATACATATATTGTGATCGCATGCTCTGAAAAATTTTAGTAACGGGAGTGCATGTTAGTTATCTGTATTGGTGTATAACAATTATTCCATAACATAACATCTTAAAACAGCAAGCATTTACAATCTCACAGTTTTATGGGTCAGGAATCTGGGTATAATTTAGCTGGCTGCCTGCAGCTCAAGCTCTCTTATGAATTTGAAATAAAGCTGTGGATAGGGCTGTGGTCACATTTTAGGCTGAACTAGAAGAAATTCTGTTTTAGGCTTACTCACCTATTTTATTGGTAAAATTCAGTCCCTGTCAGACTGTTTGAAGGCGTAAGTCCTGCACTGGCTGTTGGCTGGAGGCCTTTCTCCTTTCCTTGCCTTTTTATAGGGTAGTTCACAATACGGCAGCTGATTTTCCTTAGAGAAGATGAATGAGAGAGGTAGAGAAAGTGTCCAAGTCAGAAGCCAGACTCTTTTACAACTTACTCTGAGACGAGGCATTCCATCATTTTTTCCATATTCTGTTTAGTGAAATTCCAAGTTCTGTTCAGTGTTCTGTGCTTAGTTTACTACTCAGTCATGTTTGACTCTTTGTGACTCTTTCGACTGTAAGCTGCCAGGCTCCTCTGTTCATGGGATTCTTCAGGCGAGACAACTGGAGTGGGTTGCCATGCCCTCCTGCAGGGGTTCATACCAACCCAGGGATCAAACCCATGTATCCTGTATCTCCTGCGCTGGCAGGTGAATTCTTTACCACTGTTCAGTAGAATAGAGTATGATAGAATCAAGTCAAACAGAAATGAGTTGCTGAATCTAGCAACTCAACAGGAGCAGGTTATTTGCTTGCTTTAATTCAGTTGTATCTGACTCTTTGCAACCCCATGGACTGTAGCCTGCCAGGCTCCTCTGTCCATGGGATTTCACAGGCAAGATCACTGGAGTGGGTTGCTATATAAGGATTTAAATACAAGGANATTCAGTTGTATCTGACTCTTTGCAACCCCATGGACTGTAGCCTGCCAGGCTCCTCTGTCCATGGGATTTCACAGGCAAGATCACTGGAGTGGGTTGCTATATAAGGATTTAAATACAAGGAGGTAGAGATTTGGGGGAACTGCCTTAGAGACTACTTACCACAGAGCATGTGATAAAAAATTCTGGAGACTTTTTTTAGAATACAGGTCTGTAGACTCTTGTAAAAATTCAGGTTGCAAATAGTTTAGGTAGCATCGGCCAAATATGATCAGCACTGTATATTCATCTTCTTTTTACTCTTTAAAAATATAAAATTTTTCTTAGCTTGAGGGTCATACAAAAGTAGACCATGAGGCAGATTATTCCTTCTGACTATTGTTTGCTAGGAGGTACTCTAGTAGACTTGGAGGTAGATTTTGGCTCAAAATTCAAGATTTCTAATGATTAAAGCTATCCAATGATGGACAGGAAAGTCTGGCGTGCTGCAGTCCGTGGGGTCGCAAAGAGTTGGGCATGACTGAGTGACTGAACTAAACGGAACTGAATGATAGAATGGATTTGCTCAAAAAATTGGATGAATCACTTACTCACTGAATTCTTTAGACAGAATTAAACCGTTGTCTCTCACTAGGTTAAGAGAGGTTGGGATTGGGAGGGAAAGCAAGGAAAATGGATCAGTTCAGCCCTTACCGAAGTCAGAACATTAGTTTAACAATGAAAGAGACCCTGAATGAATAAAGTTAAGTGATATGTAGTCTTTGCAATTGTGAGAGAAATACAAAATTTGAGCCCATCAAAGTCTCTGGGAAGTAAAGAAACTTGTGTTTTTCTGTTTCCTTTGAAATTATTGGACCCAAGAATCTCCTATCCCCTTTAATTTTAATAATATTTGTTACTTTTATTCCATAGAACAAACCTAGGAAACATAAGATTAAACGACTTAAACTATCTCTTCCAACTTGTTAATTTTATTTTAAAATTTTCATTTATCTTTATTTTTTATTGAAGTATAGTTGATGTACACTATTGTATATATTACAGGTATACTATATAGTGATGCACAATTTTTGCAGGTTTTGTTACATTTATAGTTATTACAAAATATTGGCTATCCTAAATAAACATTGTAGAATATAGTCTTATAGCTCAATTTATACCTGATAGTTTGTGCTGCTTAATCCCCTATTCCCACATTGCTCCCCCTCTCTTCCTTCTCCCCACTGGTAGCCACTAGTTTATTCTATATCCTGTGAATCTGCTTCTTTTCTGTAATATTCACTAGTTACATTCACCAGTTTTATTATATTCACTATATTTGCTAGTTTTGTATGTCTTAGACTTTGCATGTAAGTGATATTATGCAGTATTAGTCTTTATCTGTCTTATTTCTATCTTATTTCTTTGACTTATTTCACTTAGCGTAATGTTTTCCAAGTCCATCCATGTTGCTTCAAGTGACAAAATTTCATTCTTTTTTATAGTTTAGTAGTATTCCATTTTGTGTGTGTGTGTTTATCTGTATTGGTATCTGTCTATCTATATATGCACCACATCTTTATCCATTCATCTGTTGATGCACACTTAGGTTGCTTTCATATCTTCCTCCAACTTTTTTAGTTCATGATTATATACATTGTTAAGATATTATTTTGTTTTTTTTTTTTAGCTTATAGTTTTATGTATATCTGTCTTCCTGAAAGGTTTAGGTCATTTTAACATTGATCAACTCCTTATACCAGGCCTGGTCCTCTTGTTAGGCATTGTAAGGTAAAAATAGCATAGCTCTTGTCCTCAAAAAACATTAATTTCTTCTAAGCTCTGAACTTTAGCACAGTGCTTTTCACACAGAAGCTACGTCAGAAAGATTTGTTGAATGGATGAAGATTGAATAAAACCTTTTGAGCCATCTGGGATTATGGACATAGAAAAAGTCAATAAATGTATATGAGATAAATCAATGAATTCTGGTCAAAAAGTAACAGTGCATTCAGTTATCCTGATGTTGCCATACACCTGCCATATATGTTCCTGAACAATGAAACTATGTTTATCACCATTATAAATTAAGATGCTTAAAGGAAACTTGGACTCCAGAAATTTGGATTCATATTAGAAACTGCCACTTTAAAAATAACTCTTACAGATTCAGTTGACGCCTTTTCTACTAGATGGTTTGATACGACTGTGGCTTTCATCTTTGTATAATAGAGTATTATCTGGTTACAACACATAATTCAATTAACATTATCCTTTAAATTTCTCTATCCTTTGTCGATATGCTTAAATTTATTCCTCTTTATCCTTGCCTCTCCCATTTCAACCTTAGAAACTATTGTCATTAATCTATATCTTTTGAGGTTATCATTCCACTTTAGCTAGGAACCATTTCATTCTTATCATCCGCAGTGCATCATCTAGGCTGTTCTTCTCTATCCTGCATATTGCCATCAATATTCCATCCTTATATATTTTTAATCTCAGCCAAGAATATTGTATCATCTTCAATTCTGGTCAGATAAAATAAATGTTCCATTGGATATGTAAATGATCCTCTAAGCCAGATAAATTAGGAGGTTTTGCTTTCAGTGTTGAAAAAAGATCTTTATCCTTAAATCAGACATTAGGGAAACAAACGGAATGTTACATGCTGGCATATTTTAAATGCTAATTTTTTTTGCTTCCCCATGAAGGAAAAGAAAATGGCATTTGCAACTCAAGATTTGCTCTGGAAAATAAAGCTTTTTTCATTTATTTACCAAAAAATAAGAAAAGGACGATCAGGAGCATTTAGGGAAACTTTTATTCTATGTCTATCTCTCCAGCTGTCAGGTTATAATAGCATTGGCCTCTGTTGCTGGGCTGGAAGCAAATGGATGCCCCTCAAATTAGCCTGGGAAATCAAATTTCATAATGTTTTAACTGGAAGTAATCTAAAATTATACCTGATCCAACTCTGTTTTTATAGTTGAGGAAGCTGGGAGGAAACATAGTTGAGGAAGCTAAAGGAAATTGCATGTATTATTAAAGACCACATAATTCTCAAGACTAGACTGGAGGCCAAGTTTCGTGGCTCCCAACTTAGTGCTCTTTCTACACTCTGCACATTGACTAAAACAAAGCAAAATGATGAGCTTGTTGCAAAACTTCCCATCAGCAAGTCAGAAAACTTAAGATGAAAGAAGTAATGTCTTCCAAGTTGCTCACAGACTGGGCGATTTTTATGGGGTAGATGCAGAAGTCATTTTCTTTTTTTTCTTTTTCAGTTTATTGGCTGCCTAGGGTCTTCTTCCCTATTGGATCAAGGACTCTGAGTCAGGGAACAAGGAAGCCCACTGAGATGGCATGGACATACTTGGCATTTGGCGAGTGGCTGACATCCTCTGCTGATTTTGAGAAGGGCTTTAAGTTCCTGTGCATGTGTCCTCAGTTGAGACCCTATGAACTGTGTCTCACCAGGTTTCTCTGTATCTGGAGTTTTCCAGGCAAGAATACTGGAGTGAGTTGCCATTTCCTACTCCAGGGGATCTTCCCTACCCAGGGATGGAACCCAGGTCTCCTGTGTCTCCTGCATTTGGCAGGCAGATTCTTTACCACTGAGCCACCTGGGAAGCCCTTTTGACAGTAAAGAATCCTCCTGCAATGTGGAAGACCTGGGTTCTGTCCTGGGGTTAGGAAGATCCCCTGGAGGAGGGTATGGCAACCCACTCCAGTATTCTTGTCTGGCGAATGCCCATAGACAGAGGAGCCTGGTAGGCTACAGTTCATGAGGTCGCATAGAGTTGGACCCAACCGAGTGGCTAAGAACAACACACAGGGTTAGTTTATGCTTCCATTATACACCTGCACTGCCATCTCCATTTTGTCCCTGACATAATTGACTTCGTTAGTTTGGCTCTGTATACTTCATCATATCATACTTCATCAACTTTGATGAATATTTAAATGAAGACTTCATGAGCAAATCAGAGCCCTGAACAATAGGAAATATTTTTTATAGTCTGGTCCCTGAATTTTCACTAGCCTTCTCTCTGGTCTTTCTCATAGAATACGCAAAAGATTTTCTTTGTTTAGGGATTTTTGCAGTCCTCCCCACCGCCCCGCTTTTATAACTGTGTGTCTTTGTTTGAAATGCCCTTCTGCTTTTTTTCCTGTCTGGCTAATTATTTCTACGTGCAGCTTGAGATACAGAGGAAAAAGTCGTATATATCTCACCGGATTTTCCAGTTTTCCTGAAGAAAATGGTATGCAGTACCATGTACCTACAGAATTACCTTCCAATACAGCAATTGGTTCCATTAAAATAGCCCCTCTTAGCCCTAAGAGGAGACTGTACAAATATTTCAAAGACAGGGTCTGTAGTTGGTAGGCAATACAGTGCAAGCCAGCTCTTCTTTTTAAATGTTATGCCCAGAAGAGATCTTTGAAATTTATAAACAGATGGATTCTTTTTGCTTGATTCACTAATGTTTTACAATTAACTAATTAACAGGTTTATTGCCAAAATTAGCAATAAAAAGTGTTCGGGAGCTTTGACCAAAGCAGTCTTTTGCAATTACATAGATACCAAAACAATCTGCATGATAGTTTGAGGCTAAACGTTGCTCAAATCAGAATTTCACCTGCTGTTTTCAAATAAAAGTTGACAAATACAAAAATGAACCCTGCAGATTTCCACACTCCTTTCGTATACACCAGTCTCTGCCTTAATTAATAATAATTACAGGTAACACAAACTATAGTTGGAAGGTCTAAATGGACCCAGATTGCTTTCAAGTGTGCGAAATTGCTTAACCAACACAGTGCTGCAGAACTATTAGGAAGCATTTTAATGTGAAGTCCATCTGCTCTCCTCTAGCTGGCAGGACCTTATCTGACCTGTTCATCTTCACCTCCTACTGTTCCTCACCACCAGCCAGGTCAGTGTCCTGTCGTGTGAGACATCATTGCGTGGCTCCTCAAGTCCCGCCCCTCATCACTCCCCGCACATCCCAAGCTTTGGCTATATTGAAATCTTTGTATTTCCTTGAATATGCCACGCTCTGTCTTTTGCTTGGTGTGAACTATTTTTCTGCCTTGGGTACCTTCTGGGCTTTTTGTGATTTCATTTGGGCATCACCTCTTTGGGGATGTATTCCCTATCAACCCCTTATTCCTGACTTTGGAAGATGGAATTAGATTTAGGAGGGGAAGGAGGGCAGGCTATCTTCGCTTTTTTTTGATGTCCTTTCACTGAACTGTAAGCAATTTACAGCAAAGAAATACTGGAAATTTTTAAAATTTGATTTTTAAAATAATTCTAGATTAGATAGATAAATATCTATTGGAAGAAGGAAAGGAAAAAAGAATGAGGGGGGAATAAAGGGTGGGAGGAAAGAAAGTGGGAAAGGAAAGAAAAAAGAAAAGGAAGGAAGGAAGGAAGAAAAGAAAAAGAGAAAGCCACGTTTTTGTTTATTCCCAGGCATTATGTTTAGAATACTCCCTGTCTGGAATTTCTCAGTTCATCTCTTAGAATCCCCATGAAAGCTTCAGTTTGTACCACACCACTTCTTCCTACATTTTTGTAAGCTTTGTGTTAGACCTTTATTTTTTTCTGGCATGAAAAAAATCTGCTTCATGAGTTAGGTTATAAAATTCATGGTGGCAGAAATGGAACCTCAGTATTCAAAGCGACTTCGTGAAATGTGACCTATTAAAGGTCACATGCTAAATGTGATCTAGTTTTTCCCATTGTAAAAATCCCATTGGTCACAGTGCTGGTATTTCTGAAAATTCTCCTGAAGCTTTTTTAGTGCCTAACTCTTGATAAACACTCTCTGCGCATGATTAATCAATGAAACATTCTTTGTGGGTAATAAGATTAAATAGTGCCCTTATTATTTTATTGATTTATTACATTAATTTCTTTTATATTTATACCCTGCCATGTTCCCCAAAATACACACGATGGGATAAGAATTAGTTATGGTGTCTTAACCTTATGGTATGCTGAGCAGTAGGTTAAAGTACAGCTTATATGCCTTTATTTCCTGATTTTCTAGCCTCAGCTCAGCTGACACTTCCTCCTGGAAGCCTTCCCTGACTTCACCATGAGATAGGTAGTCTTGGATATTCCAAAGCATGACTGTGGATAAATTCATCATAGTGCTTAGCCTTTGAATAACAATTATCTTGTCCCCTGATTTTACTTCCCTTGTCCACTAGGCATCCACCACCTGGTAGGCAATGACAGCATCTTCTTTATCTTCATGTGGTCACTAACACAGGGCCTAGGACATGGCATTCCTCTCCTAACCCATCCTCTCTTCTGCATTCAGAGATCTCTTTATAGGGACAAGTCTGCATGTACACTCCCCTGCAGAAAAGCCTCTAAAGTCTCCTTTTTTTGTAGCAGAAAGTACAAGCTTTATTAAATGTCATTTTTTTATATGGCTCACTCTACCTCCTTATCTCATCTGTACCTTCGTACTTCCGTTCCAGGCTTCCTCTGAATCTTTCAGGGCTTACATGTCCATTTACCCCTGCGTTACTTACATTTTGAATGGAAAAAGCAATCTTTCTTTCTATTGGGCTCTTCCATCTGAATATTTCTCTTCTTAGAAATGCCCTGTCCTTTCTTAAAGATTCAGCTCCAACCTCACCTACTCTTTGGTATTCCAAAAGCACGTTGACCCAACGTACTACATAGCCATCATTCAAATAATATTTCACTAAGCACCTACTAAGAGATGGAGAACCAGGAGCCAGAGACTCACCACGTGAGCATGGAATCTCTTGACCTGTGCGCTTCATTCATCCCCTTCGGCAGGAATCCTGATTGTTTTGGCTTTGTATTTTTAACTTTGGCTTTGCTTTTCTAACAGTCTCTGGCCAGTGATGACAGTTTGAATGAATACATTTTCAGGCATTTCTTGGTTGTTGATTCTTTATCAATCTAAAGTTAATATTACATTTGAACAACTAGTCATTTTACATACCATTTATGAAAATGTAAATGACTGTAGGTAGAACTTCCAGGAATAATTTTTTCAGAGTGCTACATTAGAAAACCTTTATGTCTTAATTCTAGAAGCTGAGACATCTTAATGCTACCATCTCTTTTAATCTGTTCATTTAGAATTCTGTTCTTTCGCTTTTGTGCTTTCCTGTAGTTAATTTTTGCATTAACGTTGTCTTTGACATTGTGTTAGATATAATGCTTTAATTTTTTGGTATAATGTATGGAGAATTAGGTATACAACTTCTCTACTGATAATGGTAATACTGATAACGACAGTTTTAATGTTCAAACTCCTTGCATATTTTATTAAAATTATTTTATTATTTCATCCTAGTTCCTTCAGGAAGCTGAGCAGGCATTATTTAAGCAAGTTTATAAGAAATACAAAGCTTATTAACTATTATCTTTTTGTTGTTCTTGAACAGTAACCTATTGCTGTGCTTTTCATGGAGAATAAATATGCAGTATAGAAAGATATAGCCCATTAAAATGCAGTTAACACATACAGAGTCTTACCAAAGCAAGCATCATAGTTAAATCCACATCCAAGATCCAGAACAATTTCCAAGAAATCAAACCAGGAGCCATGAATTCTGCTAGGTTTTCTCTCTTCTCTTCTCCCCTGGGAGCGTGCATCCAAATAGTTGTATTTACTCAGAGTGGAATCACTCTTATCTGATCTCTACTTAATCACATTGCTGGATTAGAGCTTTTCTGGATTGATTTATAGCTTTAATTGGCACTCTCCATTCCTTCTCTAAAACATATGTGCTGACAACTCATACTGACTAAAAGCTCATGGCACTTTGAATACTCAGTCAGTAGTCCACATTTTCTAACGTATATTTAATTTTTGATGAAATACACATGTAGAAGAATATTTGAAACACTTATGACTCTTTTGAAAAAGGATAATAAGATAAATTCCTGGGTACCCATCCTCTAGTTTAAAAAACCAAAATGCATGTGCCCCTCCCTCACAGCATCCCTGTAGTACTCTTCTTCCCCTTGCACTCTCTACACAGTAGTCAACCTTTGAATTTTCTCTAAATTACTCTCTAAATTTCCTCTGTGATTTTATATGTACTCCTGAAAATATATTGTTTTATTTTTATCTATATGTAAGTAAAATAATATGATTCTATATTCTATATTGATTCTATATTGATATATCTTCTATGACATACTTATTTGGCTAAATATTATTTCCTTTCCCTTGCTTTATTTTTTTTCCTTTTGTATGTTTGGACGCTATGTGCTCAATGTATTTTTTTGTTTTGTTACCCAAACACTTTTAACACATTTATTTAACCACCCCCACCACTTGATTGTCCTACAAGATATTCAAGGGCCTTAAATATTTTAAATGTAATCACCTCTCTTTCCAATTTAAATCTTAATATTATTCTGTATTTTAATTCTCTCTTATTTTCCCCCAACATTTAACATTTCTTATACTTTTCTGGACGGTCAGTATTGATTTAAATTTACCCACATTTCCCATCTTTTTAAAATCTTTGTATCTCAGATACTATGTGATTGTTTTTCTTCTCTTTAAACTATATGCCATAGATTTTACTCCAAGGAGAAGCTAGGTTGAGCTTATCATGTATTACTTGTCTGAGAATGTCATTACCTTCTTTCTTGAACAATAGTTCAATTTTTTTTTTCTCATAACATTGAAGATATTACTCCAATACTATAAGGCTTTCATTGTTGTCGATAAATCATAAATTGGTCTAATATCCATTTCTTGGTAGGTAATTTATGTTTTAAGATGTTCTCTTTTCATTTTTTTTTGTTCTTCAGGATTATTATTATGATTGAGGTATCTATTTCTTTTTTACTTATTCCCCTTGGGATTTATCGTAGCTCCTATCCTGAATGTTGATATCTTTAAATAGTTCTGGAAAATTCTCAACAATTTTTGAACATTATCTTTTCTTTATTTTCTATTATCTTCGTGGCAGAGACAAAGCTTTGAACATTCCAGACAAAATAGTCTTAGCTTGTCTGCTGCTGCTGCTGCTGCTAAGTCACTTCAGTCGTTTCTGACTCTGTGCGACCCCATAGACGGCAGCCCACCAGGCTCCCCCGTCCCTGGGATTCTGCAGGCAAGAACACCGGAGTGGGTTGCCATTTCCTTCTCCAATGCGTGAAAGTGAAAGGTGAAAGTGAAGTCGCTCAGTCGCGTCTGACCCTTAGCGACCCCATGGACTGCAGCCTACCAGGCTCCTCCATGGATTTTACAGGCAAGAGTACTCGAGTGGGTTGCCATTTCCTTCTCCGTTAGATGTGGCAAAGGATAGTAAGTAAAAGGAATAATTTTATAGTGTAACACAAATGGGGCTAAAACCTATGGAAAAGGATTCTTCCAAAAGAGAAAGTCAGGGCTTAATTGAGGAAAATCTCTCTTGAGTAAGGAGCATGCATGCCGTCTGCCCACTGGACTTCAGTGAATATTATATTATATTACCTTATATATCTTCCCTTCATTTCCTTTCAGAATGGGAATATTTATTGCCATTATTTTTTCCTCTTTCACCATTATTGATTTGTTTGGCTGGAACATCATGCTGACTTTGAGTTCACAGATTTCATGAAAACAGAGGCCAGGTTTAAAGAGATTAACATGATTATCAAAATCCAAGGATTTTGAGGTAAAGATAGTAACTAAATGGGACTTTGGGTTGAGGCTGAGTGTGTTCTCTCTGTTGGTAGAAGAATGGAATGGTTTGATGACTAAAGGGGAAACAGAGGCAGAGATAATGCTGTGCATTTACCTTATAACTATTGATTATTTCGTGACCTTCTAGCTTTCTCTTCTGCTTTGGCAGAAACTGTGGCGATCACTCCTGGAGATGGAGGATCCACAGTACCCCTGGAGCTCTGCAGGGGAGAGTGTTTCCCTGAACAGCTGCCTGATTCACACTGGGCTTTACATGAATGAGAGATACACTTGTTTGTTAAGCCACTAAAAGGTGGCTATGTCATAGATTAGCCTATTCTGACAAATTCATCCTCTATCTGGACCACTAATTAGGTTTATGCTGGACATTTCCCCTCTATTCTCTATGACTCTTAGCCCTTTTTATGTTTCCAATCATTTTTCTCTCTGGATGTATTCTAGATAACTTATTTGGATCTGTCTTTCAGCTCATTAACACTCATGTCAGTTGTCTCCGATTTGCTGTTGAATTTACCCATTGTATTTTTAATTTTAATTAATTTATTTTCATGTCTAGGAGTGTAATTTAGGTCTTTCCAAATCAATTTAGTTGCTCTTTATAATCCTCTTTCTGTTTTACTTTCAAGCTTCTCTTTTATTTCTTTAAATATACTGAATTTGTATATTTTATACTCGGCATCTGATATTAGAATTACTGAAGACTTCCAGTTCTAATTTGTCATCTCTTTGTTCCTGCTGGCTGTTACTTTTGCATTTTGTGATTTTTGGCTATGGTCTGCTCATTTCCCTTGGCACTTTATCTGTGAGAATTTCTTGAGGCCTAAGTTATAGTTGATTCCTCCAAACTACATTTGTGTTTGTTTAGCAGCAGCAGTAGCAGGCTTTTCAGTGGAGAAGGCAATGGCACCCCACTCCAGTACTCTTGCCTGGAAAACCCCATGGACGGAGGAGCCTGGTAGGCTGCAGTTCCTGGAGTGACTAAGGGTCGGACACGACTGAGCGACTTCACATTCACTTTTCACTTTCATGCATTGGAGAAGGAAATGGAAACCCACTCCAGTGTTCTTGCCTGGAGAATCCCAGGGACAGGGGAGCCTGGTGGGCTGCCATCTATGGGGTTGCACAGAGTCAGACACGACTGAAGTGACTTAGCAGCAGCAGCAGCAAGCTATTCAGTAGCATTACTGACACAGGATGACTTTACTTTTTTAGGCATTTATTATTATTCAGTGGGAGCATGGATTTGGATTGTAAACTTCTATCAGTTCAGTTCAGTTGCTCAGCCGTGTCTGACTCATAATGATGGTCTATTGACAACAAATTCTTTTTAAAAAAAGTTTATTTATTTATTATTATTTTACTTTACAATATTGTATTGGTTTTGCCACACATTCTTGAATGAGATTTTTTTCTCTCTCTTGATTCAGCATAGGATCAATAAATGCAATGAATCAGTAAATGAAATTTTCCTTGTGTCCCTTTTTATCTTGAGTAGGCAGTCCTTGGAAGCTGAACTGAAGTGAAGTTTGTCTTCAAAGTTTCCATCCTTGAGTAAATCCTAGATTTTAACTCCAGTCCTTTGTACCTTTTTCATAGCATAAAAGTGGAGCTCAGGAACTCCAGGGTCTACCAGAAACCTCTACGTGTAATCTGATTTTGGTATCTTTTATCTTTCAATGTTCCTGTTTCCACTTTTACCTTGACCTCTGTGAGTTACTTCCTTTATGCCACCTCAGCAGTTCTTTTTATAAGACTGAATATATATATATATATATATATATACACCTTATCCAACACTTGAGCTATTTTAGTCAGGAAGGTTGTTCAGAAAGATCTAGTCTATCATACTGCTAAAATAGAAGCCATTATAGGCTATCCTCTAGAATTTCACTTATGCACAGACACCAGTCAGGTGGTATGCTTAGTAATATTAGAGATGTCTTTTACCAAACTGGCTTACTACATACATCTTTTAGTATAACTAATTAATTTATAGAAATATTATCCTAACTGATTAAAAAATTAAGTAAAAGCTTTTGTCCATTATGAAATAATAATGGCAAGTCTCAATAAAGATGAGCTGTTTAAAAACAGTTAAATTAAACCTGGGAAAAATAACAGTAAAAGATTTGTAAAAAAAATTGGAAGACTCCAGAAAGATTCTGTACTCAGATTATTTCACAAGTGTCTTTAAGTTCTTGTTCCACTTTCATGAAATAAAAATGGAAATTAATGCTGTATTATAGGTATGATTTATGCAAGAAAGATGGCTTGGAAGCCAGCTGAGAGAATTTTACTTGAACAGAAGGTATTAGATTCACACGCAAAAATTAGTGGATAAAAATATTTTAGGTATATATGTAACATCTTTTGTAATTCCTATATCTAATATACTTTTTCCATAAACAGGTCCTGAATGTGGGAGAAAAGAGAGCTGCTAGCAATCTTAAACTCTCATATGCATATTAATTAACACACTTTGGTACTAGACTATGTGTGTAGCAAAGATTTTTGGAAGTATATATTTTTATTCCCCAACTTTGCCTGTCTAGTTCTCAGTCGTGTCCGACTCTTTGCAACTGCATGAACTGTATGTAGCTTGCCAGGCTCCTCTGTCCATGGGATTCTCCAGGCAAGAATACTGGTAGTGGAATACCTAAAGCATTTATTAAATAAAATAATTTAACAGATCTTATTGCCCAAATTTGAAGATTTATACCATCCAATTTTAGTGAGTAGAAAAGTCACTTTTCCCCCACTTCATTGAGGTATAATTGATTATAAACATTATACATATTTAAGATGAATAGTGTAATGATCTGATATACTTTGTGCAATGATTGCCACAGTCCATTTAATTAACACATTCATCATCTCACATAGTTCCTTTTTTTGTGTATGAGTATTGAGTACATGGAAGACTCTCAGCAAATTTCATTACACTCTTAGCAAATTTCAAGTATTATGAACTGTAGTCACCAGGCAACAAACAATTTTTAATTGGCCATTTCATATCCTTCATTGTTAAAAAAGTCGTTGAGACAGTTTCTCTGTTTATTTCGAAGCACTTGTTTTTTGGTTACTACTTTTACTTTCCTCATAGTTTCTATCTTCTAGAGCCTTTCCTTCATTTTTATTCTCTTGTTTTAGGTCTATCTTTTCACAGTTAAATGTGACATTGATGTATTTTACATGGCAAAAATATACTTCTTATCCTCAGAGGAATTTTGTCTTTGACTTTAAAAAAGCATTAACTTTTTTTGCTTTATGATTTTTATCAGTTTTCTGCTTTGTACCATTGAGTTTGTTAGAGTATTCCATAACACACATAACGAGTGTTTTCTTATAATATCATATTATCATTTACTCCACTTGGTATCACTTGAGCTTAATCCAGTTATGTCTAGTTCTAAACCACTGGCTTTGTTTATTTTCTTTCATAGCCAAACTAAATGCAGTCCAAACAATGTACTTTTCTTAATCTAAAATGTGAGAATTTGGAACTAGTTTTTCTCTTTCCAATCAAGCTGTTGTCTAAGATGACTTTAGTTTAGCCATTTGGTTTCCCCTTTAGCATGGTCACTAGAGTATTAGCTCCAAGATGACATTTTCTACCTTTTTCATCTTTGGCTCTTCAGTATTTTCTAATGTGCCAGCATGTAGTAGGCACCATATTTATCTAATTGAAATGTCCCTTTTTCTTCTTCTTCCAACTCAAAACTTCTCATAGATCTCTTCTCCAACTTCATTAAGCTAATGGTCATCTCCTAGGGTGATCTGGCTTGTGGCATAGGGTATGTGTAACAGAATTTCATAAAATTCTGAACAGCACTGTTCTTCCATAAGACACAGTTTCCAAAAGATGAAATGCTATAAATAAAAGAAATGCAAATTAAAATAAAAATATGTTCAACTCCCCAAATTACCAGAAATACAAGTGAAGATAATATTCAGTGCTGGCAAGGTTGCCGTGAAAGAACAAGTTCAAAGGCTATAATTTTCAGACAGAAACTGGCCAGTATGGTCAAAATTAAAAAAAAAAAAAGTCTTATATTTGAATCACCAATTCCATTTCTTAAATGAAGAAAAAGCTTTACATGTGAAGACTGACAGTTTTATTTGTAAGATTAAAAGAGATAAACCACCCGAAAGTCCAATAATATTAAAATTATTATATATCTGTAGTAATTCATATTGATAGAATATTATACAGCCATTAAAATTGTTTTAAATAATATATAATAATGTATAAAAGTTACATTTTTCTTAGGCTGAATTTCCATGATGCAGAATCTGAGATGAAGGCTTTTTGAATATTTAGGATGGGTTTCCCTGGGGGTGCCTTGCAGAGCAAAAAGAGAAGGAAGAAGGGAGAACCAGAACAAAAATGTGTTTTCATGTTGTCCTTGGCTGATGAACTCAAACCCATCTGGACCTTCAGAGGGGTTTGTGAAAGACATCTCAGAAACATCTTCTTCAGGGCTAAGAAGAGGATTTCTCCACTGGCTCCTAACTTCATTGATCAAGGTGGCCTCATGGGCACATCTCCAGGTTGTGCACAGGTTTCCCATGAGTGTCTCTAAGGAATGAGAAATGCCTTCAGGCTGGAAACAAAAGTCTGTGGGAGGCATTCACCAGCTGCATTAGGGCATACAGATGTCTGCCTCCTCGGTAGTACTTGGATAAATAGAGAGATTGGAGGGATTGTGTCATAATGTACAAGATGTGCTTATTACTCTGTTGTAGTGTTGGGAGAGAAATATAAGATCTGAAGTTACATGTTCAGTAGGATCTCAATGAATTGGTGCATTCACTAATCATCTATTGGGCCCGAGAGATCCTGGGTTCCGTGAAAGCAAAGAATAGGACAAAACTCTTTTCCTTTCCGAAGCATACTTTTCAGGGCAGAAGGAACTTTTCAGGGTGGGGGAGTTACAGACAATAAACAAAATTTGGAATTAGGTCGAGGTTAGAAATGAAGAGGTATAAAACAAGTAGACAATGCAATATAAAAAATGCTCATAAAGATTCAGTTAAAAATATACCAAAATCATATTAGTGGCAGTCCCTGAGTAGTAGAACTTATTCCATAACATTTCTGTATTTTTCAAATTTCCTATAGTGGGCATATATTTCTCTCAATTATGGCAAAAAATGCAGTAAAAGTACTATTCATCATGCTAAATGCTGGGCTGGATGAATCAACAGCTGGAATTAAGATTGCCAGGAGAAATATCAATAACCTCAGATATGCAGATGACACCACCATTATGGCAGAAAGTGAAGAAGAACTAGAGTCTCTTAAATAAACTTGGAGCAATAAAAAAGTACCAATATATTAATCAAAAAAAAAAAAAAAAGAAAAGAAAAGAAAAGAATGAACAGGCTGGCTTAAAACTCAGCATTCAAAAAACAAAGATCAAGGCATCTGGTTCCAACCCTTCATGCAAATTAGATGGGGAAATACGAAACAATGACAGACTTAATTTTCTTGGGCTCCAAAATCACTGCAGATGGTGATTGCAGTCACAAAGTTAAAAGATACTTGCTCCTTGGAAGAAAAGCTATGACCAACCTAGACAGCATATTAAAAAGCAGAGACATTACATTACCAAAAAAGGTCCATCTAGTCAAAGCTATGCTTTTTCCAATAGTCATATATGGATGTGAGAGTTGGACTATAAAGAAAGCTGAGCACCGAAGAATTGATGCTTTTGAACTGTGGTGTTGGAGAAGACTCTTGAGAGTCCCTTGGACTGCAAGGAGATCAATCCAGTCAATCCTAAAGGAAATCAGTCCTGAATATTCATTGAAAGAATTGATGCTAAAACTGAAACTCCAATAATCTGGCCATCTGATATGAAGAACCGATTCATTGGAAAGGATCCTGATGATGGGAAAGGTTGAAGGCAGGAGGAGAAGGGGACAACAGAGAATGAGATGGTTGGATGGCATCACTGCCTCAATGGACATGAGTTTGAGCAAACCCTGGGAGATGGTGTAGGACAAGAAAGCCTGGCGTGCTGTGGTTCATGGGGTTACAAAGAGTCAGACATGACTGAGAGACTGAACAACAATAACAAAAAGTACTATTAAAAATTATTAACAAGAGGGATGGAGGATGACTTCCCATCACCTAGGTGGTTCCTGGAAGTCACCCCATAGCCCATTCTGTACTTGGTCTTCTTCTGATGGCTTTAGGCTTTGGATTCCCTTTCCACTTATTTTTCACAGCATTTCTGAAATTTCACATAGGGCAAACAGATGTATGGGTCTGTGTGGGTGGGTATGTGTGTAAATGAAAAGAAAATTGCTGAAAACAAGGGCATTTCCAAAATTGCCATGCCCTTAACAAGAATTTGGTGAGCCAGTGCTCCCAAAATATAACTTATTCACTCACTACTTGTTAACTAGGCCAGCCATCCATGAAGTTGATTTCTTTTGGAGTTTGGGTGTCTGAACATTTTAATGGATGGATTGAGAGTACAGTCTAATTCTGTAGGCAACATAGCCAGCAATTGTTTAAGTTCAGGATAAACTATGGGTAGCCCTAGGTTTTTCATTTTCAAGGTACCTATTTAAAATTGCGATGGGCAACTCAACGTTGCTTTCCTGTTCCCCATTACACGATATTGCCAGAAACACAAATCTATAAGGGGCTGTGCCGCTGACCATCTGCTTGATACTCAGGTCTCCAAATGGCCCCAAAAGGTGGTGGCTGTTTGCAAAGCTCAGACATTTGAATTGCATTAAGTATCCATCTGAATTTTGTTTGGCTGACCTCTAAAGAATGGCAGAGGAGACCAATGCAGACGTCAAGTGCCCAGCAAAGGTACCTTCTGGGACAGTCCTGCTCCCGTCCCGGATGCCAGTGTGACCATTTCAGCAATTGTGCCTTTCCCCAGGATAAAATGAATATTATGTCAGTGAAGCCAGAATCAGAGAGTGATGATCTGAGAATCAGTGAGAAGGAAGATGCTGACCTTGGAGAGGTTTAAGAATGCCTTACGAATAGCTATCCGGAACATAATTAAAGGCATTTTAACATCATAAGCCTTGAAGAATGCGAACCATCACCACTGCACACTGGGGAGTAAAAGATATTGCTTTTATAGCTGCAGAGCTTATGGTCAGAAGTGATATGAAATATTAGAAATGTGACAGTTTTATAATAATTTTATTCTTGCTCATTGTGATAATTTTCATTTGCAGCTTTTTACCTTTGAATATCTTGAATTGCATTAAGCCTTTCTCACTCCATCCTTGTCCTATAATATTAGAAGCTGAGGTTTTCATCTGAGGAATTACAGTAAATGCTACAGGCACAAGCAAACAGATAATGGTGTTTATGATGCCTGTTATTTGAAGAATTAAAAGTTCTGAGTGAATCTGTCTCACAGTTAATAAAAGCAATAGAGCCCTGAATGAAATATTGCCTCTTCGTTCTTTTTATAGTGTCACTATCTCTTCTTGTATCCTGTTCCTTCTCTCAGCTGCTTTTATTTTGGGTGTGAGAAGGGGAGGCAGGATGCTTTCTGTCAAATAATTTACTCTGCTTGGTTTCTTTTTTTTTTTGTCTATATATTTTTTCCCATTACCTTGTGCATTTTCTTTTCTGAAAAGAATATGAATAATGTGAATATAATCACTCAGGTTAGAATTAGCACTAGAGATCATTTGGTTTAAATACTTAAATATTTCCATTTCTCAGACAAGGAAATAGAATCAAAGGGTGCAATAGCAGCAGAGCTAGGACTACCGTCTCCTGACGCCACAAAAACAATAGCTAGGATTCACTGAGCATTGGCTAGAGGGCAGGAAAACTCTAAGCATTCACATGCATTAACTCTTGTGTATGTGTTCCAATAAAACTTTATTTATAAAAAAAAAATACAGGTAGTAAGCCAGATTTCAGCTGTGAGAGCTAGTTTCTTTGTGCTGTGCTAAGTTGCTTCAGTTGTGTCTGACTCTTTTGACCCTATGACTATAGTCTGCCAGGATCCTCTGTCCACGGGATTCTCCAGACAAGATTACTGGAGTGGGTTGCTATGCCCTCCTCCAGGGGATCTCCCCGACCCAGGGATCGAACCCACGTCTCTTACGTCTCCTTCATTGGCAGCCGAGTTTTTTTTTTTTTTTTACCACTAGTGCCACCTGGAAAGCTCCACGGGTGCTAGTTTGCCAACCTCTAATTCTTTTGAGCTTCAGACTGATGCTATAAGATAGTCCTGCTATTATTGTCCCCTCCATTTTACAGAAGAGTAAACTGAGGCACAGAATGACTAGGCAACATACCCAAAGTTGAATACTCAATAAGTGCTTCCATGTGAAGAAAGTTGTTTGACCTGGACCTACATCCTCTGTTGCACACAAGTATCTGAAAATCTCCACATTCTTTCCTTTCCTTTCCTTCCCTGGGATATTTTCTTGGAGGAAAAATATCCATGTTAGTGTGTAGAATCTTACACACAAGTATGTACTGTGGACTTATTTTGGATGATGAGTTTTAAAATTTGTTCTTTTTCTATGGTTGGCAGTGCTGTTTAGCACAGTGTTTGGTCTTATGTGGTAAATGCAAAAAAGCAGCTGATAAGGTGCTTGCCTTTGAAAAGGTTAAAATTTTTGTTGTGAAGCCAAAGAAATTAAAATCAGATAAAAATTTACTGAATAATTACTACATGCCAGTCCAAAATCTTCTTTAACTTATGATCAAGTCAAGATTCAAAAGGCTGTTCATTAGCTTATTTGTTCAGAAGTCCCAGGATACCCGACAAGCAATCTCTGTCAGCATATTTCTGTCGAGTTTTGTAAAAGAACTGTGATTATTTGACAGTTATGATTTTTAAAAACTTCTTAAACATTTTCCCCCAATGTGCTTGCATTTTAATTTTTTTAAATAAAAAATAAGTTGATAGCATGGTACTGCTTCAGACATGCCATTAATTAATGAAAGACTTGATCCCCACATCTCAAGGGACCATGCCCAACCATCTGTTGATGTCCGGCAGATTGCTTCCCTTTCACCTGAGTGAAAATCTTTGGTACCATGCAAGTTCGTAAATTGACTGTTCATAAGTGAGGGGATTTCTATATTATACATTACAAGTGATACAAAAGATTACAAAAATATTTGAAACAAAAATTCTGTGTTTCAGGTATAGAGAATTTAGTTACAGAGAGGAAGCCTGATCACACTTCTGAGACTCCTCCCAATTATTCTATGAATTCATACAAAGGTTAGCTTACTTTCTTATAAGTGAAGTCATTCAGTAAGTGAGCTGGTAATTATCGGATGGTATAGAAGAGTTACCTTCCTGGGTGTCAGGCAGAAGAATGTATTTGAACTGAACCCTAAAATTTGAGTAAGATTTAGGAAGGTAGGTAGGATTGAGGAAACAGATTGGCCAATCCATTTCAAGGTCAAAATCAATTATGGAGTGAATCACGGTTGGAGCAAACTCGGACTTTCCTTCCACTGCCCCTGCCCCGTCCCTCTGTATTTGCTGTGAGGTGATGGTGGTGGTGGTTCAATTGCTCTGTCATGTCTGACTCTGCGACCCCATGGACTGCAGCATGCCAGGCTTCCCTGTCCTTCACCATCTCCCGGAGTTTGCTTAAACTCATATTCACTGAGTTGATGATGCAATCCAACCATCTCATCCTTTTTTGCCCCCTTCTCCTCCTGGCTTCAGTCTGTCCCAGCATCAGGGTCTTTTTCAATGAGTTTGCTCTTCACATCAGGTGGCCAAAGTATTAGAGCTTCAGCTTCAGCATCAGTCTTTCCAATGAATATTCAGGGTTGATTTACTGTAGGATTGACTGGTTTGATCTCCTTGCTGTCCAAGGGGACTCCCAAGAGTCTTCTCCAGGACCCATGGGAAAGGAGCAGTGACCCCACAAGAGTCTGAGCCAGACTTGCTAATATGATTGTTCAGATGAAAGCACAGCTTAGAGCCATTCCATTGTTACAGGCAGGCTTATGGTCCTTAAAGGTGGGAGTGGTTTCTTTCCTTTGCTGTGTTGATGTCTCTTGGTTTGATAAGCAGGTCTTGGCAGAGCCTGCCATTCTAGTGACTCCTGGTTCCCTGGTTAATTATTTTTCAATCTCTCAGTGTATTATAAGGTAGGCGACTCAGGCCAGGGCCCACCCTCTGGATTTCCTCCTCATTCCTGTACTCATTCTCTCTTCTCTGGATCCTGCCACCTCTCTTCCATCCCTCTCATAGATTTGACAGCGTGTAATTGCCCCAGAATTTAGACTTACAGGAAGAGAGCAGGAATCTTAGACCCTGCCTAGGTTTCGAGACAAAGCAAACTTGCTCCAGTTCTGCCTTGTAACAGAGTAAAGTAGGAGGAGGATCTGTGCTCCATTAATTTAGTGTTCTTTTATTCTAAACATCCTGCTTCTGCATTTTGCATAAATGTCTCCTGGGAACCTAATAGGGAAATAAGGATATTTGTTAGACTAAGATTTAATGTGTCTTAATTCCTTGACTATCAAATCTTTACTCTTACTCCCTAAAATGAATATAACTATTTATCCTGGAAGAGGACACCTCAGGTTGAACCTTGTGCCAATAGATTTAAAACTATTAGATAACTTAATTACAGCAGTCTGTGGTAGTCTTAAAATAATTATGTTCTTTACATTCTATTTCTGATAAATTTGATAGTTTATTTCCTAAGTGATGGAGATTAGATGTTTTAATAGCTCTGATTCTGTCAGTCACTGGACTACGCACGCATGTGTGTACATACAAATCTCACCCAGTGAACATGGTAATGCCATGTTGATTTTTATGGTGTCTAATCACTGCACAACTTGACCTATGTGATTTCAGTTTTAAAGGGGTCCTACTTTAGGCCAAGTTCATAAAGACTAAGTTGTATAACTCAATGTTGGAAGAGTCGATGCCAACCAAACAGCATCTAGACCATGTTTCTCAAATTATGGTCTGTGATCTGGTCTACCAGGTGTATCAGAGCCACCTGGAACTCATGTCAAATAAGCAGATTCGCCTACTTTAACCCCGATCCACTCACACAGTTTGGGATAAGATGTAAGAATCTATGGGCTTCCCCAGTGTTTCAGCGGTAAAGAATCTGCCTGCTATGCAGGAGATGGGGGTTCAGTCCCTGGGTCAGGAAGGTCCCCTGGAGGTCCTCCTCCAGGGGAGGTCAACAATAGAGATCAATAATGGCAACAAATGCCAGTATTCTTGCCTGGATAATACCATGGATAGAGAAGCCTGGTGGGCTAGAGTCCATAGGGTCGCAAAGAGTTGGAAATAACTCAAGTGACTTAGTACATAGAATCTATATTTTAATACATTCCTTAATGTGATTATTAGAACCAGACAAATTTGTGAACCAATTATTCTAGGCTCTGTTTGTGTTGATGCTGCACATATAGAAGTCTTGATGTTGTCAAGACTTGAGATTCTGCCCAGCTCACTAAACTGCAGTCCTGACTCCACCCTTGAGCTGTGCTCTGTGATGACGAACCTGTCTAGTCTAGTCTCGTTAGACAACTCTTTCTACAAGTTTCTTCACTGCATCTACCATATCTGCAATCTGACCATTTGTTTGAAGGTGATGGCATGTGAGAGTAGCAGTTTTAATAAAGTCTCCAAGCATTAATTTCTTAAATTCAGCAGATTTAAAGGCAAGTCCACAGTCTATATGAGAATGTATAGCGATTTATGCATTGCAAGTAACTAGCAGAGTGCACAACAATGACAAATATTAAGCAAATTAGAAGAACTTTGAGACTTTTTGATAAGTCCTGAAATAACCCTGGTGAGTCAATCTAAATTCTTGACCAATGTCTCATTTCCCAGGGAGTGGTTGGTTTATTTGACAGGAAAATGCCAGATATGTTTTAGTTTTCACCGTGTTTTCTGTCACCATTATCAGAATCGATTTGAAACCATAGCTAAAAGCTAAGCCAACACTTTATGTAGTTTGGCCAAGATAATAAGATGTCTGCTTTCTGCAATGTTGATTCCTGAGCATATTGAAAATTGATTCACAGTACCTTCTATCATCCAGCTTTATTTTATTCATACAAAAATGCAGTGCTTTGGAAGGTAACAAGCAGATGACTAGCAATTTTCAGAAACCACACTTTATTAAATGATATAATGTATTTCAAGTATTCAACACAAAGCCTGCTGCATGGCATAACTGAATTAAATAATAGTACAGAAAAAAATTTAGATTAATTAGTCCTACTTTATTTCCTCTATAATATAAGGTGGCAACTCAACAAAACAGTAAAGTATAAACAAACACATTTGGAGAAGAATTTCAGCACTAACCTACCCACATGAAAGTTACAAAAAGCAAAGAATGGTTCCTAAAAAGAATGATGCCTAGCAATACTATGAGCCTACTTCTTCCTTTCCTGAGAAGCCCACCTTCCAAAGCCTGTAAAAGCTAAGCATGTGGCCTGGCCTCTCTAGCTGTTATGGCATTGACGTGTGTTCCAATCCTAACCAGTGGAATCTGAGACCAAAACTGATAAGGACATTTCTTAAAGACTTTCCGTTCTGATGGAAGAGAAGAACGAACAGGGACCATTTTTCTTGCTTTACATATTTTTGTATGTGAGGATGTAATGTTTGGTGCTATGGCAGCTATCTTTACACCATGAGGACAGGTCCAACAGCCTTACAGAGCAGCTGACACAGACTCCTGTTATTGGTGAGCTACTGAATGAACCCCAGAGCTACTTGAATTCCTTTTTCTGTGAGAGAAGCAAACCTTTATTTCAAAACCTCCTAAGTTCTGATTATTCTGTCTCTTAAAATCAAAAGTATGCTCTCAGATACACGTTTATAACAGCTATACTTCCCTTTTAGAATGAAAGCTCCATGAAGACAGGGATCAAGTCCACTTCACTCCAGGTTACATGACTTTAATACAATGGAAGTTTATTTCTCTCTTACACAAAGTCTGAGCTACTATGATGGTTGTGTGATGTTGTCATGAGAACAGGCTTCTTTTATGCTGTTGTTCTGCCTTCCCTAAGGTGCTGCCTTCATCCAAAAAGTCAAGAGGGCTCCTTGGGGCGTCTACATCCCAGCCAGCAGTAAGGCAGCAAAGAAAGGGGAAGGCAGTGCCCTATTCTTTTAGACAGCACTCAAAAGTTGCACCATCACTTGTCTTATTATCCTATTGGTCAGAATTTAACCTACGAGGCACAGATAGAGAGATAGCTGAGAAAGAAGTTACTCTGTGTAGCCAGGTGCCCAGATAAAATTTCCACTATTATGCTGAAAAAAAAAAAAAGTGAGTATTGGGACACAAAGAGCAGTTTCTTTTATAGCATCACAGAAGAGAATCGCAGTGTGAATAGGTTTGGAATATGTTTTAAAAAGCTACACAAAACAAGGAGATCTTGGTTTATGCCATTCACTCTATTAAGCCCTTTTACAAAATTATCTCATCCACCGTTCACAGTAACGTTACAACATAGCTAGTGTTATTATCCCTACTTTGCAGATGTAGAAAAAGAAACTCAGAGTTTGATCAAGTTGCCCAGGGTCCTACACTGAATAACTGATGTAGTTCAGTTCAGCTCAGTCGTGTCCGACTCTTTGTGACCCCATGAATTGCAGCACGCCAGGTCTCCCTGTCCATCACCAACTCCCAGAGTTCACTCAGACTCATGTCCATCGAGTCCGTGATGCCATCCAGCCATCTCATCCTCTGTCGTCCCCTTCTCCTCCTGCCCCCAATCCCTCCCAGCATCAGAGTCTTTTCCAATGAGTCAACTCTTCGCATGAGGTGGCCAAAGTACTGGAGTTTCAGCTTTAGTATCATTCCTTCCAAAGAACACCCAGGACCAATCTTCTTTAGAATGGACTGGTTGGATCTTCTTGCAGTCCAAGGGACTCTCAAGAGTCTTCTCCAACACCACCGTTCAAAAGCATCAATTCTTCGGCACTCTGCCTTCTTCACAGTCCAACTCTCACATCCANAGAAATCCCAGGGTTGATCTCCTTCAGAATGGACTGGTTGGATCTCCTTGCAGTCCAAGGGACTTCCAATTCCATGTTTAATAGAAATGGTGAGCGTGAGTGTCCTTGTCTTCTTTCAGATTTTAATGGGAAGGCTTTCAGCCTTTTACTGTTGAGTGTTACATTGGCTGTGGGTTTGTCATAAATAGCTTTTATTATGTTGTGGTATGTTCCCTCTAAACCCTCAGTGATGTCTTAGATTCAGTGTAATGTGGTGTTTGTGTTGGTCTTTACAAAGAAGAATATTTAAGAAAATTCTGTAAATAATATCCTGAAAAAAGCATATATAAAATTATAGAGAGGAGTCCAGGGAATCACAGACCTTGTATGTCTAATTTCCTTAAAAGAAGCTCTCTTTGAAAAAAGAGAGAAGAGCCACCATATATTTAAACAGTAACCATATTTTAAAAGAAAAGAAGCTGGATTTCATTAAAAAGGAATGATTCCTATTTCACTGGAATTTGTCTGGATAACTAACTAGGCACATGAACAGGAACTGATGGATGGACCCAGGTAGGCTTCCAAAATGTTTTGGAATAATAACAATAAGGCAGTTGTTCATTCCCTCTTCTTGGGTTCAAATACCCCTGAGAGGCAATCATTTCTCTATAGTTGATGCCTCTCAGTAGAATCCCTCAAGACCATAATCCACAAGTCCCACACCTCTTTCATTTGCTGCCCCTTTGAATATCTCAGAGTAGATTACATATAAACCTCACTTGGCTCTTCCTCAGGCTAAACATGTCTCTTCAAAGATACACCATAATCTCTCCTCTTGAGACCTTCCTCTCCTCCAGTTTCTCCTCTGAATCCCCTCCAATCTGTCCATATTCCTTATAACTAGCTGGGTCCCAGTTTGCCCAAGAGTCATTTTCCAGACCCATTTATCACCTGCAAACCCTTTTATTCGGAAAACTGTCCTGACTAGGATATTATCATATGTGGTCAACCTACTTATAGCTGAATGCACTGCCTAAGGGT